>PVJX010003188.1:65569-112949 GCA_004027295.1 Dolichotis patagonum | reverse complement strand
TGTGTCTTCTTGAGAGGTGCCCAGCCTTTCTTTTATTAATCTACTTATCTCTTGTTTAATTTGAATTAATATTTCAGTTTTGATCCCGCTTACAAGGTCCTGAAGATATCTGTTTATGTCCGCTAATGCTGTGTTTGATGTTGCGTGTTTGCTGCCCTCAATCTCTTTTGTTTTTACCTCTCCTGGATCAATGTTTTCCGGGTTGGGGGCTGGAAGCTTTTTCTTATTTCTCCCGCTTGTCATGTTTTTGGTTCCTTCCATACAAGTGTACAGTGTAATTCCCAGCCTATTTTCTTGTTGGTTAAGGCTCCTCTGGAGCACACAGGCTAGAGGTTTCTGCCCTCTTCAGTCGGCTATCAGAGATTGAAGTTCAAGTAAGGGCAGTGTGTGCTGGCTCCTCCCCTCCAGGCCAGTCAACCTTTGCAGGCCTTCACTGCATCAGTGAAGGGACTCTTGTCTCTTCAAAATAGCTGTCCATACATTTATGTATGTTGAAATTAAACAATAAAGAGAGACTAAAATCACTCTGAACAAACAATAATAGTATTGCTGGATTTAACAGCATGATGCTACAGAATCAGCACTGGATACCATAGTGTCTCTTTTCTTCAAAGTAGCTGTTCATTTCATCATGCATTATATAATCAATTATCATAAACTGTTTAGGAGAAGTTCTATGCATGTATGAATCTCTACATGTATACCTATCCTTTCTGTATTAGAGGGAAAAACAAAAAAAAAGCAAAACAAAATTCCTAGAAAAACATGAAACAAAAGAAGACAAATAAATAACAACAGCAAAGAGCCCAAAATACAGGCCTTCAAAACAAGGTGCTAGGAGCATAAATAGGGTTATTTTACATAATGATCTTGAAGAGTTCCTCAGATCACTACACAATTATATGCACAATTGTTCCAATCCTATGAATGTTAACTTTTTGTTCCAAGAACTTATAGAATTTGTAGCACAATCATCTTAGCTATCCTAAATGTATTTATATAATTTTAGATATTTTTCTTCTCCCTTCCTTTTTCTTTTTCTTCATTTTGCCTGACATTATTTTTTTTCCTTTTAAGCAGATTCTTATCCATTCTCTGTATTTATTGAGTATTTTGTATCTTATGTACTCTTACCATTTCTTACACTGGGAGTCTGTATGGTACTTACACACATGAGTTTGATTTATTTCACTTGTGAGTATGGTCTCGAGTTGCACCCATTTACTGATAAATATCTCAATGTGATCATTCTTTATAGCTGAGTAGTACTCCATTGTATAAAAATACCACAACTTTTTAATCCATTCCTCAGTTGATGGGCACTTAGGTTGTTTCCAAGATCTGGCTGTTACAAATTGTGCTGCTATAAACACGGGTGCACATATATCACTGTGGTATGATGTTTTCAGTTCTTCTGGGAATATTCTTAGACGTGGAATAGCTGGGTCAAATGAGACTTCCAAACCCAGCTTTTTGAGGAATCTCCAGACTGACCTCCACAGTGGTTGCACCAGTCTACACTCTCACTAACAGTGCAGAAGAGTTCCTTTTTCCCCACAGCCTCTCCAGCAGTTGTTGTTGGTAGTTTTTTTATATCTTGGCCATTCTTTCGGGGGTGAGATGGAATCTCAGTGTGGTTTTAATTTGCATTTCTCTCATGACTAATGATGATGAACATTTTTTCATGTATTTATGTGGCATTCATATTTCTTCATCTGAGAACTTTGTATTCATTTCAGATGCCCATTTTTGGATTGGGTCTTTGAATTTAAAGGGTCTGATTTTTTTAAAATTCTTTATAAGTTCTAGACAGAAGTCCTTTGTCTGAGGGACAGTCCATTAAGATTTTTTTCCATTTTGTGGGTTTTATTTTCACTCTGCTGGAAATCTTTTTCGACATGCAGAAACTCTTTAATAAGATATGGTCCCAGTTATTGATTCTGGGAAGTATTTCCCATGCGATTTGATTCTTGTTCATGAATTCTCTACCTACCCCTATGTTTTCAAGATTTTTACCTATTTTGTCTTCCAACAGATTTAGTGTTTCTGTTTCAATATTTAGATCTTTGATCCATTTAGACTTTAGTTTAGTACATGATTATAGGCATGGGTCTAGTTTTAGTCTTCAGCATATGGAGAGCCAATTTTCCCAGCACCATTTGTTAAAGAGACTGTCATTCTTCCAGCGAGCATGTTTGGCCCCTTTATCAAAGATAAGGTTTTTGAGTGTGTTTGTAGTTGTGGCTGTATGTTTCAATCTATTCCACTGATCTTCAGATCTGTTTTTATTCTAGTACCATGTTGATTTTATTACAGTATCTTTGTAGTATAATTTCAAGTCAGGGGTTGTGATGCCTCTTGCCTTGCCTTTGCTGCTTAGAATTGCCTTTGCTATTCTAGGTCTCTTCTGGTTCCAGATGAATTTTAGGAGTGATTTCTCTAGATCTATGAGGTATGTTAGTGGTATTTTGATTGGGATTGCATTGAATCTGTATAATAATTTTTGGGAGAATGATCATTTTCACAATGTTTATTCTTCCTATCCATGAACAAGGGATGTCTTTCCTTTTTCTGAGGTCCTCTTTGATTTCCTATTTTAGGGTATTATAATTTTCCCTTAAATGGAGATAATCTTAAAGTATTATGAGACCCCATAATATATTCCAAATAGTTAAAATATTTTAAAATGATATTACTTAGGAAAATTGTATAATAAAAAAGTCAAATGTAAAAGAATTGATGTATAAAAGAAACACTATCATGTGAAAAATTTATACCTTAAAAAGTGTAAAAAGGCAAATAATAAATCAAAATTTTTTTAACCACATGATAATAATTGATGTTTTACACATATGTTTATTTATGTATATGAAATATATATTTGAGTATATACAGATTTGTACACATCTATTTATCATCTATCTATCTATCTATCTATCCATCTATCTTTGGAAATATTAGTTCTTTTTGAACATGTCCTTCATGAAAGTTCAAACATAGAAGAAAGATAGAAGCTATACTTATCAGATTCCCTTCAGCTACCACTGTGCTTATGACATGGGTTTTGCTACGTGGACATTTACAGGTGGCAGTCATGAGGGAAGAGGTGTATCATTCTGGCAAAAATGGTGATTAAGTGTTTGTTTTTGTTGGGCTTGAATAGAGGCCACAGCTTCCTTATTTGGCTGCTTTCTGGCCAGGGAGCAAGGTCATCGCAGCAGGACCTCTTTTAATTGGAAAACTTCACCATGTAGTTCTAGGAATTATCAACAAGTCATCTTCTATTAACTATGTTGCTTCAGTTGTTCTAAATGTAAAGTGGACTTCTCATGATTTCACTCAAATAAGCTGGAATGGAATCTGTCTTCTCTCAGAACAATGGTGGATACATATGGTCTTACCATGTTTATTGAGCAAATATTTGATTCTGTCATATGTGCCAAGCAAGGCAGAAATAGATAATGAACATAAGTAAATTGTACAGTAAATTAGAAAGTGTTACATTATATGTAATTATTTAAAGATCAGAAAAAAGAGAAAGGGAAATGCGGAACAGATGGTAGTGTGGGGAGTATGCTATAATTTTAATTGGAACAATCAGAATAACCATCATAACAAAGGAGACAACCAGGAAGAACTTAATAGAAAGAATGCTTAATCCATTCCAAGAAAAGGGAAGAGTCTGTGCAGAGGACCTGAGGTATGCACATGCCCAGAACACTAGAGAAATAGCAAAGAGGCTAGTGGGAGCTGAACAAGGTGAAGATATCAGAGAGGGAGGGTATGATACAGCATGGTACAAATTTGACTGTCTCTCTCATGGAACTGGAAGCCTGTATGATACAGCATGGTACAAATTTGACTGTCTCTCTCATGGACTGTCTCTCTCATGGAATTGGAAAAAATAGTTCACCTATCTCATTGGTGTGAATAAATGGTAGTAGGAGAAGAATAGAAACAGCAAGAGAGGAGAGATATTATGATGGCATACATTCAGGTGGAGTGTTTGGAGGTGGAGAGATAGTAGGATGTGGGTGTATTTTGAAGTTAGAGCCAATAACATTTTCTGAGAGACTGGATGGAGAGAGAGACAGAGAAACAGAAAGAAAACGTAACAAGGGTTTTAGGACTGAACAAATTTAAGTACAGAATTGCTCTCAGTTGAAATAGAGTATGGTCAGTGCTCTGTCAAGGAGAAGTCATTTGTATAGAGATAGGTTAGTAGTTTGGAACCTGAATAAGATCATCAAAGGAAGAAGTAACCATGGAGAAGGGTCCAAGAACTAAGTACAGTGTGGTTCTTCCAGTAGCAATGGGAAAGGAAAAGACAGAAGAGCAATGAATATGCTGGTTAGGTGTTGCCTGGAGGAAAGTTTGGCCAGGGTTCTTAGGAAGAGAAAATAATCTCCCACAATGCAGGAAGATGAAGTTTGAGAGTTAACCATTATATTTTATATCTGGTAAGTCACTGGTAACTTTGAAAGCTAATGCAGTGAATGTGGAATGGTAGTTACCACAGACCAGGGCATGCCTATTTCCTACTCAAGAATTTAAGACCACCTCTCTGTCAATCTTTAAGAGTCTTGGTACTGCCTAAGAACCCTCCTAACTCCCAAACAATAACTACCATAGAAGTGGTAGTCTATAAATCAGTTTTTTGGGGAAGTCTCCTTTTGCAGTGAGCAACTGTGACCAGTGTGGGGATTGAAAAAGATCACCCAGAGGTGAGATCTAGCTCAATCCACAGAGCGGCTCACAGGGACTATTTCTCAACCCAGCCATCATAGAGACTCTGGGAGAAGAACTCTCTGGCCTTTTTAAAAAGAATATCAGAATAAAAGAAAAAAGCATGAGAAAGACAGTTTGGGCACAGAGCCATCTCAAGGCTAGGCATTTTTTCTTGGAGGAAGGGTGAGGACAATGGCCAAACATAACACAGTTAACTCGAACTTGTTAACCATTTGGTTCTCACAGCCTGCATGATTTATGCTCCACAGTTTAATTATTCATCTGCTTGTGCCCCGTATTTTAACCATTCACTGCTCATAGAGCCTATGGCTTTTGTCCTACAGCTTAATCATTTATTCCTGGCTGGGTCTCCTATAGTCCCCAACTTAGGCAAGAGTGGAGAAACACCTGAAGGTCTTTAAAAGTAATTTTTGGCCGTGGACAAACTCATTACCTGTTCACCCTTATGGGTAGTATCACATGGATGTAATTATAACGGAATGAATTATGGAAATAGACCTACTTAGTTAACAGGAGAAATTGACTCAGCAGGAGCTGAGCCCAGGAAAGCCCTCTTCAGGCTAGTTGGATTCTTGACTAAAATGAAAAGACCCTTTCCTTTATCCTTGGTGCCACTGAAAACCTTTTTCCTGGACCATTCTTATTCTGCAGAGCATACTTTTTTTTTCTGCTTTCAATAAGCGTACATTTTGACTACCTTTTCTGTGTGTCGTGTCTAATTCTTTGTTTAGCATATCAAAAAACCTGGAAAAAAAAGAAAGAAAAGAAAAGCCCTGCAGGCCCTCCATTCAGTAACAATGGTTCTGTGAGAAAATGGTTATGAAGAACTGATAACTGATAGTAAAAGTCTTCAAAGATTTTTGACGCAAAAGAGGAAAAAAAAAAGTAGGGCGTTAACCTACAGGCAAGGGAAATCAGTCAGAAGGATAATTTTTTGGAAAGTATGTCAAGAAATGTCTTTGGCCTTAGTGATTCAGCAGAGCTGGCTACAACAGATGAATTAACATAAACTATTGAACAAAGCTGAGCTAACGTATAAGCAAGATGATCTGAGATGCTCAACAGCTGCTGGAGACCCAGGCACACAGTAGATGGTGATCTACTTAGTGCGTTGGCAGATAGAGGCTGCAGGGACCATTTGTAAATCAGGTAACATGAAAATCTGATAAAAATATTTAATAAATACAAAGCTACTTAAAGCAATATGGTGGCAAATTAAAGTAAGCAAACTTAAAATTTAGCTCAGAACTTTGTCTTATAAGCTGAGATGTTATGAATCTCTCAGTGTCTACTAATGGAAAATTTAGCAGGTTGTCAAGTATATTTATATTTTTAATCCACCATGAGATTAGAGGGAAATTTATCATGTAAATGTTTTCATAAAGGAGCAAAGGCACAATTAGTTGTAATAGTTTTAAATTTGGACAACTTATGGGAAGGCAGAAGGCATAATGAGGTCCAGCAAGCCATGTTTGAATTTTGTGGTTTCATGGGGCAATCTGGCTTAAGCTGGAATTCAGGCTCTGGGATTTTAGGGGAAATATAGAGCTACTACAATTATCAGATATTTGCATTGTCTGTGTAAAGTTCTTCACTATTAAGTGAAGAACTTTAAGATGGAGCCTGCCTGTAAGAAGCTATAGTGGATAAACTAAGAAGTTCATATTGGCTCTACGTGTGGCAGAGATGGCATTTTGATATGAAAGTTCCAGACCTGTTTTCATAAATTAATATATCCTACTGCCTTGGGAAGGTTGAAAACATGTTGGAGAGAGGAGGCAAAGTGAGGACTGCTGTTTATCCTTGCACCCATTTTTTTCTAGAAATAAGTAACTCTAAAAGGTAATATTAACATACATGAATATTCACTAAAGTATGTCAAAGGAGGGATATGTTATTTTTATTTAATTATACTATAAATTATCTGTGAAGAAAATAGTTCATATGATAGTTCAAAGAAGCAAACAATGTAGTAATTATGAGGGTGGTTCCCAGGGATAAATCCTCTTCTGCTGATTTAGATATCCTGTATATCCCAGTTTTCTGTTTTCTGTCTAGATCATGGGATCATGAACTGAAGTAAATATGGGGCATTTATGATAGCATCAGTCACATTCATCTTTTAGAATAATGGGAAACTCTGATTTGCGATTGAGAAATCATTCCTCAACACTGTTTTTAAAAGCTAGGATTTGTTAAGAAAGGTGATGTAGAGCCTTTTTTTCTAGCTTTATGTAAAGAAAAAGTATACTTTAGATAGTTTGAAATGACTTGTGCATAATTTACCTAAATTTGGGTATGCAAATTAGGGTATGCACTCCTTTTAATCCTGTAGTTCTTTTAAACCTGTTTCTTTTTCTACATTATTATCTGTTTTCCATACTCACTGGTCATTTGCATTTCAGTCATGGTGCTAAAACAGAATATTTACTAATTTATGATCACATAGTCTTCTTTTAGACCATTGTATAGGTTCGGACTAAAAATAAAAACCAAACAAATAAAAGGGACATTTTAAAAGCCAAATAGTATTTTAATGATTTTTGGTAATTATAAGTGATATTAATTTAAATACTAATAATAGGGAGGAAATTACTAAAAAGAGTAGTGAAAAATTGCAGGTCATTGCATCCAGGTATTCTTGGTGCCTCGTTGTCTCCTTCAACAATTTATAGAATCATTTGTTCATAGACATAGTGCTCACAAACTTACCGAGTGACCGTGGTCTGGGATGTTGACGGCTTGGGAAAGTACAGACCTCTGTGGCCCGTGATTGTTACCCTGGGAGAGACAGACAAACTTTGCAACATGATCATCCCAAAGTTAAAAAAAAAAAAATTTCAAGCGAAGCGTTCAAGAGATGTTTCAAGAAATGACATGGAGTTTGTTATTTTTCTTTCAAAATAATCTGAATAAACGTGAATAATTACAGCTCATTTTGCTCCATCATACTGAGGTCATGTCTCCTCCTTTGCTTCTGAAATACATTGAAATCCTATGACACAGACTTAATTTGATAAAATTTTTTGAAAAGGCTTAATTCCATGTCTCTCGAACTGAAGCCATTGTGTATGGGCAGTTTGGAGGAGCTAGCAAGGGGCAGAGACCAGCCATCTAGTTAATATGCAAACCAGAGAGATATAGTTAAAATATGAGAATTGCCCTTTGGAGCTTATTAAGGTTTTCTCTTTTGTCAGTGGTAATGGTTGATTAAACTGGTTATCATCATGGAATATGACAAAAAGGTAATTTGCAAATGTAAGGAAACAAAAGATTGTTTATTTTAAAAATGATATCACTAGATTAAATATATGCTGCTTTCTGTCATACTGTGTTAGGTATGCCTAATAAAAAGTAAAAATGATGTATTTGTTATTTTCAAGGAAATCATACTTTCATGTGATAGTCACATAAAGAAGCAGTTATATGTGTTAAGTAGGATGGAGAAAAGAGCAACTGTCGGTCAGATTCACACAATATATTATGGAGAATAAGCTATGGTATTATTTAAAAAATTATTTTAGTCTCCTTCATAAAGCCTCATAGAGACAATCCAAATGCCCATCAACTGATGAATGGATAATTACATTTTGGCTCACCTGTGCCGTAGAATATTGTTCAGTAATAAGTACATAGTATGTAGCCAACTGCATGGGAGAGTCTTAATATCCTTATGGTGAGAAGAGAAAGCAGAATACTACAAATTCTATTGATATAAAGTTTTATTTAAAACTCAACAATAATGACAGAAAGGAGGTCAGTGTTTGCCAGGCAGCAGAGGAGAAGATACTGGATGCAAAGAGGAGGAGAGACTCTCTCATCGTGATGGAAGGCTCCTTATTATGGCTGTGTAACACAGAGCAGTTGTAAAAACCTATTAAATAAATTTGATGCACTGTCACATGTATAAAAAAATTACTGGGATAACCTAACAGAAAGACATGGAATATTAAACAAAATTTAGAATAGATGAAGGGATGACAGCAAGAGGAAGAAATAGAGATGAGTACTCAAGTGCATACAGTGTCCTAGATCTTGGGTTGGATGATAGGTTTATAAGCATTCACTTATTCATTGTTTCCTAGCTAGCATATGTAATTTTTCCATGAACAAAATATTATAAAAGTTTAGTAATAAAATTTTATGTATACAGATTGTACTGAAGGGAATTACATAGCAGAAAGAGTTTATGTAGGAAAAGGAGGTGATAGACAAATTCATTAATTATATCCAAATTTATATCCAAAATTAATTACAGTTTTTATCTTTAGTGCACTGTTAGCTATAGACTCTGTACCAGTGAGCAAGTAATATATATGATAAAAGAATTTCATCTAAAATGTAGAATGAAATCTTAAAATTGAAGAAGATAATCCATTTTAAAACATGGGCAGTAATGAATAGATGTTTCGTACATTTTGTTCTTTTGGAATTATTTTATATATTTTGTTTACAAAACAGCTCCTTCCAAAGAAGAAGAACCAACCACTCCCTACCGCCCCACCCCGTAAGTGACAGGCTGATCTGGAGAAACACAGGCTGCAATGATAGCTTTTGAGATGAAATGAAATTTGATGCTTGTGGTGTTTGGTGTTTCACTAACATTGCAGATCTAGGGCCAGTGGTCTCATCATCTATTCAGAGGATAACGGTATGCAATGTGGCATCTAGGGAAAATCTCCTTCTGAAGGTGGTAGGCTTTGTTAATTCCCTATTATCTTGTTTTGAAGTTCCATATCACTTTCATTGTTTTGTTGGTTTGGATTTTATTCTGTTTTTTTATATCTGAATGCATGAACAGCTCTTTCAAAGATAGCAGGATATGTTACGGTAGCCATTTTGGATTCACTATTGTCTTGTTTTGAAGTCCTTTATTGCATTCATTGTTTTGTTTTTATTGCTTCTATTCTGTTCTGTTTGACTTTTACTATTTCTGAAGGTATCTGAAGCTATTTTGAAGACAACAAGAGGCATCATGGTAATCATTGTAGATTTTGTATTGTTTTGAAGTCCTGTTCTCTTACACTGGTTTGTTTTGATGATTTTATAGTTTTATTTTCCTTGGTTTTATACTTTTTAAAATAAAATTTAAAAAAACAGTACACAAACAAAGATTCAGGCAGACATAAGCAGCTTACTGTTTATTACACAAAGATAAACTCATGAACTATTTCCCATGATTTGTGCCATGCATTTTAACCACCATTTTCATAAAATTCACAAATAATGTTGGCTAACATTGTTTTTCTCCTGATATGTTTACATTAAAATGGAGAAGTTTAAGAATGACTGTGGGATTAAAATGATAATGTCAAATTATAAATTTTCTGCATGTTATCTAGATTTAGTGGAGACAGCAGAGTTAGTAATATGTTGAAAAAAGAATGAGGGAATAAATATACATCTCTACTTAAGTTTTACAATGAAAGAAAAAGAAGTATTTCTTAAGTTGAGTATTTAAAATAAAGTTACATTTTCATTTATGCATAAATTCAACAGAAAGACATTATCAGACGTGGATGTCATGTCTACTAAAAAATGAATACATTTAGCATTTCAAGAGTTGAGAAGTACAGAATTAAATAACTTGGATATGAACATTGAAACTACTTAACTTTAGAGTGATGCTTAGTTGAAAGTTAAAGAATATGTATTTTATAACTGATACAAATAGCAGGTCTCTAATGACAGAATTAAATTTAACAGAAAAGCTTGCAGAAGAAAAATCTCAGAATATATTTATAATCATTTCACAATATATTTATTAGAATTAAAGAAATTAGAATATTTAAGATTTTTTTCTTTCTCTGTCTTTCTCTGTTTGTGTTTGTGTGCACGTGCATGTGTGTTAATGTTTAGATCTACTTCTTAGGGAATTTCAAATAAAGAGTAGCATATTGTTAATTACATTCATCAAGCTGTACATTAGATCTCAAGAATGTATTTATGCCCCATAACTGAAAGTTAATGCCCTGTGATCAACATCTCCCAATTTCTTCTTCCACTCAGGCAGTTGCAAATACCATTCTACTCTCAACTTCTATATATTTGACTATTTTAGATTATGCATATTAATGATGTAGGCATTAATATGAATTAATGAAGGCATTATTTTCCTTCCTATGTTTTATTTCACTTAGTATAAAGATTTCCATGCTTTAGTTGACACACATATATAGTATATATATAATACTTTATTTATTTATATTTATCTATTGATGAAATCAGGGTATTTCTATAATTAGGTAATAATAATTCTATAATGAACATAAGTATAGATATAACTTTAAATATCTGTTTATTTTAACAAAGCAAAACAAAAAAAGATAGATATAATACAGAATTAAAAAAAGAAATTGACACTAGTTAATATATTGCATATTGTTATCTTAGAAATAGTTGCTCAGATCACAAGATCTAGGCATAAAAAGTGATCAAACAATCCAACAATGACAGCACAAACTGTTAATTTTGATGAACTAACAGATAATTAGTAGTATAGTTAGCTATCTTGCATACATGTACATACATATTAGTTATATATGTATAACTACATACATATAATCATTTCCTTTCTTCCATTTCCCCTTTCCTCTATCCCAGTTGTTCTTTCTTTTTTGAGCACTTTCTTTCTCTTTCATTATTACACTATCTATTGTATATTTTGGATTTTATTCTTCTTAGGAAGACAATATAATATTTACAAATGTGAGTTTGATTTATTTCACTTATGAGTATGGTCTCAAGTTGCCTCCATTTACCTATAGAAACCTCAAGATTATCCTTTTTATAGCTCAGTAATATTCCATTGTATAAAAATACCACATCTTTTTCATCCATTCTGTGGTTGATGGGCATTTTGGTTGTTTCCAAGATTTAGCTATCACAAATTGTGTTGCTATAAACATGACTGCACATATATCACTGTGAAAATACACAGAAAGGGAATAACTAGAGTGAATGGGACTTCTAATCCTAGTTTTTTGAGAAATCTCCATACTAATTTTTACAGTGATTACTCCAGTCTACATTCTCAATAACAGTGGAGAAGTATTCCTTTTTCCCCACAGCCCAGCCAACATTTGTTATAAGTTGATTTCATGATGGCAGCCATTCTTTCTGGAGTAAGATAGAATCTCAGTGTTGTTTTAATTTGCATTTATCAAATAACCAGTGATATTGAGCATGTCTGTATGTATTTATTCACCATCTGTATTTCTTCATCTGAGAAGTGTGTTCATCTCAGATGCCCATTTTTGGTTTGGGTCTCTGAATTTGGGGGCCTAATGTTTTTCAACTCTTTATATGTTCTAGAGATAAGTCCTTTGTCTGAGGGACAGCTAGCTAAAACTCCCATTGTGTGGGTTTTCTTTTCAGTTTGTTGGTGATTTCTTTTGAAGTGAAAAAACTTTTTAATAAGAAGAGATCCCATTTGGTGGTTCTTTGAAGTACTTCACATGTGTTTTGTGTTTTGTTCATGAACTCTTTGCCTACTCTTACACACTTAAGCAGAAATTTCAGGTTCATGACTTCTAATATCCTGTATTTCAATGTCTCCTGTACTTGTTCCTGATGGACTGGATATTTGAGATTGCATTTTACTTTTTCATTTTGTCATTTTCACCTCTTCAGTTTATATTTTGATCTTTTCAATCCCACTAGTCTCAAATGATCATCTTTTGTGTTTTAGGGACCTACTGTATGCGTGATGCGTGTCCACAATGGAGGGGAGGGGCCAGCCACCTGAATTCCTCCTTCAGGGCCTGTTGGGTGAGTCTTATATTCTTCCTAGGCTGAGGAGCCTAGGAGTATTGATGTAAGCCACCTTTTATGTCCTATTGTTACTGTGGCTTTGGGCTGTTCCAGGCTGCCAGATTTACCTGGCTATATAGTATGCCTCAGCTGGGAGCCTACTGTGTCACTGGACGTCTTATAGGACTTTTTAAGTTCCTCCTGGTGGGTTGAGGCCTTGTCAGTGCTCTCCTCAACCTACCTGGTATTCTCTGTATGGAAGAAGGACTCAACCATGCTCTTGCTGAGCTCACCAAAATCCTACAGCTGTGGAAGCAGCGATCACTGCTGCACCTGTTGACCCACTGAGGTCCTCTATTTGAGGGGGAAACTCCCTACAGTGTCACAGGCCTGCTGAGGTCATCTGTGTGGGTGAGGGTTTGCTGAAGCTTCCACCAGCCCATGAGGCTTCTGCAGGTGGTAGATGGGGTCGCTGATGTGCTGTGGGCTGTGCGGTGAGGTCTCTGTGGTAAGGGAGAGTGGTGACCAATGCTCCCTCATTCTGGAGGTCTCCAGAGTGGAGACTGAGGGGCGACCAACTACCCCAAGGTCTCTGGGTTGAAGGGAGCAGTGCTACCGATGATCCGCCAACTGCAGGGGTCACTGGAGTGAAAGGGGAGGCACTCCCAATGATTTTACAGATGTAGAGGTCTTTGCAGTGGAGGAGGAGGTGCTGCCAATGATCAGTGGGCTTCTGGGGTCTCTGGGGGTGGAGGGGAGGTGTTACCAATGATCCCACAGCTTCAGGAATCTCCAGGGTAGAAGGGGGAGGTTCTATCAAAGATTCCATGGCTTCAGGGGTCTCTAAAGTGGAGGAGGAGCTGCTGGCTGAGGATCCCATGGCTGCAGGTTCTCTGGAGTGGAGCAGATGTAACTTTGATAGGTGCTTTCACTACCATTACTTGTATAGCCACAAGTGATACAAAACCTTCCAATTAGTCCTACTTCTGATTATAGAAATACAGTTTGTGACAGTATATTTCAACTTCAGTGGACTGGCCTAATCATGTTTATAAAAAAGTCAAATACTTCCGAAAACAATTAAATGAAGACACTTACACTCTCAATAGATTTTTAAGCATATTTTAAGTTGGTCAGATTTGGTCAATTTTAAAGATATTTTCAGGAAAACAGAGGAGAAACCTTGTTCTGGTGGCAGAGGGCTGGATAAATCAGGAGTCAATCCTCATTAACATGGGTCAGCTTATTTCTATCTTCCCCAACTCTGAACTTAAAACAGTTGGAAATCGTGTAGCTTACTCTTTTTGAAACTGCTGACAAATGCCTTCCTGGGCCTCTGGAAAGATGCCGTAGAACAATGCTTTGAAGTGCACAATGTTGAAGTTTTTGCTGCTCAGGCATTATCAGCATGTCAGCATCTTTGATTTTTCTGCTTTCCTTTTGAACGGTTAGAATAAACATGAGAATTGACCACAATTTTACTCTGTGTAGCAATAATGACTTCACTCCCAATTTGTCTGCATAACCATGCAAATGTAATTCTTAAAGACATACAGGATTTTAAACCCATAATGAGTTTCATGTGATCTGGTCCTGTTTCCCATGAAACAAGTCCTTGAAGCTGTGAAATTTGGGATGTGGGGAAGAAAATAGTTTCTTGAAGTCTCCAGAATTTGAACAAAACATTTCAAGTTAGGTCTTTTCACGGTTGATCTCTCTGTGGGCCTTACAGTGACTTCAGTAGCTTTGTTCCTTCATTGTCATTTCCAAGGGAATCATCACAGCTAAGGCACATGTCAGTACACTACATGTATGCAACCAAATAATGAAAGCTTAGCTACGTCAATGTAGCTTTGACAATAATCACAGCTTCGTGCTTTATTTGAGGTCATCTAGTGTAGGGTATTTGTTCACCGTTTTCCTGTGCCTCACCTTTGCTAAGTTTGGAGAGTTCATTTCAGGGTTGCTTCTGTATATAAATTATATTTCTATTAATATCCCTCAGATTCCATATATGTATGGCTTGAAAATTTTCCCATAGGTCCATCAGAATGTATTTCAATCATTTCCTTCTTTTTACTTGTTAAATTTTTAGGTTTTCCTTACACATCACCAAATGATTGAAAAATAAGTTACTATAATATGGCTGGCTGTTACAGTAGTAAACTAACCTAAGGATGGCTTACATGGGTAAACTTTTTATGATTTAGAGTTTAGGGCTTACGTGATGGTTCAGCAATTTTCTGGGACTCAAGCTACTTTTAATTTCTACAATGCCATTCATAGGGAACAGTTTTCATTTTCTGGGTCTGTATTGTACTTGCAGTGCTCAGACCCATGTTTTGAGCAGGACAGAAGAAAGGCAGAAGTGGCCTGCACTTGCCTTTAAGGTATATCTTGTAGTGATTTACATCATGTCTTCTGACACCCCTTGATCAGAAATTTTCTCAGGTCTCTGCAAACTGTAAAGAGTATGGAAAGTTTCTTTTTGCCCTCCTGAGTAGCCACTTGCTCCATTTAAACTGGACATTTCTGTTATTGAAAGACTGATAGAATTCATATTAAAATAGATACACACATTCACATCAGTTTTCCAGAAAACCTCATTAATTTTCACTCTATCACAGAGCAAAGCAGAATGCCTTCCAGACCTATATCAATTAAAATTTGACTCAGTGGAAATGAACTGCATGCCTATTATGAATTCTAGTTTAACCTAAAAACAAAAACCATGTCGGCCCTTTGCTTTAGATGGGTATGTATAGTGTCAACTACCACCTGAGTGATGTTAGCAATTTAATTTCTGTGATTCTCTATTTCCCAACCTGAAAAGATATATAAAAAACATGTCATTTGAAGCTATGTTGCAATATTTAAGTGACATTAATTATAAAAGAATACTTAATAGAATGTTGGAAATATATCAAATATTCAATAAAGTTTTTTTTAAAATTCTTTTTAAACCCTAGGTACTGCAAGAATAAAAGATAAATGATTCACATATGAGATCATGCCAATTGACTGTAAGAAGAAGTTAAAGATTTTATGGTTGCTGTCTGATCATATAATCTTGAGCAAGTCATTTCTCTTGATTCTATATTTTTTCATTTAAAAATGGCAACAATTAAAATATGTATGAGAGCATTAAGAATATGTAATGTATAATGCATATGACATATTTCAAAAATTCTAACAAAACCTTTCTTTTTTTTCCTTTTTTCTTATTAATGCAGTGATACACTTGACAGTTCATGAATTGAATTCATTCCATGATTCTGGAAAAAATGGCCATGAGCATGTTAAAGTGGGAAAGATGGCTGCAGATGGGTTAGTCACCCTATGCAGAATTCATGAACCAAAGCAAAATTTTGCTAAATGCTTCTGGTCATAAACCAAGTGTTTGTAAACAAATGCAAACAAACATGTGTTTATGAACCAAAGAACCATTATTTGCTTGTAGTTCATAATGTTTACACTACTTGTGGGAAGTTGGTGCATGTACAAAACATCTGAATCTGAACATTTTTTCATTCATTTTTCCTTCCTTCCCTCTCTTGTTCCTCCATTTCTTGACTATCTTCCTTTTTGTGGTCCATGCTTTCAGTAAATAATGTTTACATTCTTTGTGTGGAGTTGGCACATATACATAATACATTTTAATTACCTTTTTCTTCCTTTCCCTTCCTCCTTCCTTTCATCTCTTGATCCACTTCCATTTAGAGAAAAATCTAGCTCCCTTCTTCATTTTATCTACCTTGTATTTTTCTCTTTATTTATACTTTGGTTTTCTAATATGAGAGAAACCATAAGATGTTTGTGTGTCTGATTTATGTCACTTAATATTATGGTCTCAAGGTGCATCCATTTTTCAATAAATATTGTAACTTATGTTTATCTTTATGATAGAGTAGCACTTTATTGTGTGTCAATTTCATTTTCTTTATCTATCCATTGATGGACCTATAGGCCACTTTCAAGATTTAGCAGTTATGAGCTGTGCTGCTCTAAATATCAGTGTGCTTGTTTCATTGTAATATGTTGCCTTTAACTTTTCTTGAAAGATACCACGAAGGGAAATAGTTGGATCAAATAGAATTTCTAGTTTCAGTGTTTTGAAGAATCTCCATACTGATTTCCATAATGATTGTACTAGTTTACATTCCCATCAACAATGAAGAAGAGTTTTGTTTCCCTGAAACCTCAAACCAACATCTGCTATTATTTGTTTTCTTAATGATGACCATTCTTTCTGGGGTAAGATGAAATCCTTGTGTTTTTTAAATTTGTATTTCTTTAATAGTCAGAGATGTTGACCATCTCCTTATGCACTTACTGGTCATTTGTATTTCTTTTTTTGTAAAGTGTCTATTTATTGCCCGTTTTCTGATTAAATATTTTATTTTGGAAGGTCTAATTTTGATGAGTTCTTCATGTATTCTAGTTGTTAGTCCTTTGTCTGAGGAATGGCTGGCAAAATTTTTTTCCCATTCTGTTGGCCATCTTGTCACTCTGGTGGTTGTTTCTTTCACTGAGCAGCTTTTTAATTTGATATGATCCCATTTTCGATTCTCAGTTCTATTTTCTGTGAAACCAGGGTTCTGATCAGAAAGTTCTTGCCTATATGTATGAGTTCAAGAATTTTAAACATTTTATCTTCCAGCAGGTTAAGTATCTTTGATCTAACATTTAGTTCTTTGACTCATTTTGATTTTAGTTTAGTACAGAGTGAGAGCTATGGACCTAGATTCAATCTTTCCATATGCTCAGTTTTCACAACCACCTTTCCTCCAATGTGTATTTTTGATACCTTTATCAAAGATCAAGTAGTTGAATGTGCATGGGTTGTTTCACATCTTCTGTCTATTCCATTGCTTCTCATGTCTGTTTCTGTGCCAGTACCATGACTTTTATTTTTTTTTTCATCACATAACCTAAGTTCAAGCTCAGGACTGTTTTTTTGTTTCCTCCAAGGATTGCTTTGCTATTCTAGGTCTCTTCTGGTTCCATATGAATTTTACAATTGTTGTCTCTAGTTCTGTGCAGAACGTTGTTGGAATTTTGATTGGGACTTCATTAAATCTGTATATCAGTCTTGGAAGAGCTTTGACAATATTGCTTCTCCCTATCCAGGAATGGGGGTTATCTTTCCATTTTTTGACATCCTCCTCAATTTCCTTTTTCACAGTGCTATTATGCGTCTCTTCTTTTCATATGAATTTTAGGGTTGTTTTCTCTACTTCTGAAAAGAACATCGTTGGAATTCTGATTGGGGCTGCATTAAATCTATATATCAATCCTGAAAGTGTGGTTGTTTTGACAATATTCCTTCTGTCCATCCAGAAATGGGGGTTATCGTTCCATTTTTTGATATTCTTTTTGATTTCCTTTTTAGTAGTGCTGTAGTTTTTTTGAGAGTCCTTTCACTTCCATAGTTAGATTAATTCCTAAGTAATTAATTTTCTTGGTGCTATTGCAAATGGTATTGTTTCCCAATTTTTTCTCAATGGGTTCACTATTAATGTACAGGAACACTATTAATTTTTTTGTATTGGTTTTGCATTTTGCTACATTACTGAATTTCATTATTAATTCTAAGGGGTTCTGGTGGAATTTTGGGTCTTTTTTTGTAAAGGAACATTTCATCTGAAAATAACAATAATTTGATTTCTTTTTTTCCTATGTATATTCCTTTTCTTTTTAAAATTTAATTAAATTTTTTGGAATAATTTATGTATATACAATGATATTTTTCTTACCTAGTTGCTCCTGCTAATGTTTTGAGTATTATGTTGAACAGGAAAGGTAACAGTGGATTTCAATTTCTTGTTTCCAATTTTAGAGGGAATTATTTCAGTTCTTATCCATTTGATATAATGCTTGCAGTAGGTTTATCATAAATCACTTTTATTAGATTGAGCTAAGGTCCTTTTATACTTATTTTATTCAATTTTTTATCATTAACGTGTTGAGTTTTGTTCTGTGTATATTAATATGATCATGTGATTTTTGTCCTTCTGCTTATGCAATGTTTTACATTTATTGATTTGAATATGTTGAACCATCCTTGCATCTCTGAGGCAAAGCCTGATTGGTCATGAGTTATAATGTTTTTGATAATTCATTGCATTCTGTTTCTCAGTATCCTGAGGAATTTTTTTATCTGTAGTCATTAAAGAGATTGATGTATGATTCTTTTTTGTGGTTGTATCCTTGTATGGTTTTGAAATCTGGATAATGATAGCTTACAGGAATGACTTTGGGAATAGTCCTTCCCTTTTCTATTTCATTAAAAAGCTTAAGAAGCATTGATGTTCCCTGAAATTTTTCTAGAATTCAGTAGTGAACACTGTCAGAACTAGGCTTTTGTCAATTGGTGTTTTATTTTTTTTAAATTAGTTGTTCAATTGCATTGATTGTTAGTGGTTTATTCAGTGTTTTAAAATCTTCTTGGTTCCATTTTGGTAGTTCTTACGTATCTAGGAGTCTATTCATTTCTTCTGAATTTTCCAATTTATTGGTGTACAGATTTGAGACGTAGCTGTTAATAACCTTTTTTATTTCAGCAGTGTAGGTTGTGATTTCACTTTTTAATTTTAATTGGTTTGCTTTGAGTCATTTCTGTCCTTCTTTTGGTTAGAGGTAATGGTGAAGATTGAATATTTGTGAAGAAACTATGGTAGATTTTTTTTTGTCTTCTTGAAACAAGGTCTCTCTATGCAGTTCAAGCTGGCCTTGAGCTCACTTTGTAGCCTAGGCTGGTCTCGAACTCACAACAATTCTCCTGTATCAGCTTCCTGAGTACTGGGACTACAAGTGTGAGCCACCATGTCTGGCTCTATGGTAGATTTTTATGAGTACATGAACTATGACTTAGAAAATTTGGGAAGATAAAGCAGAGAGATGACTTAAAGCTAGTTCAGTATTCTACTATGTACTAGAACTAGGCACAGGCCATTGGAATACTACATAGTGAGTCTATGTCTAGTAACGTTGAAGTGCTCACACATCCTTCGTTAATCAATGTGTTCAGAAGGGAAATTGATCTTGTGTCTCTCTAAGAAAACCCTTTTCTATTAACAGGAGGCCACCAAAGGAATCTGAGTTCTAGGTTCTTGAGTTTCCTCATCCAGACTTTGCCAGACTTTTCTTACTTATCACTATGTCTCTCTCTTCTTTTTCTATTTCTTTCTTTCAGTGCATCTCTGATTTTGGCACTTTTAGTTTTCATGAGTTTCATTCATGAGGTTCATTCTCTTTGTTGGCAAATGTAGATTTTATTATTATTATTCAGGTATGATGAGGCCAACAGATCAGGAAATGATTATCATTGAAAAGACAGTTTGCTACTCAAGAGTTCCCAAGAAAGCAGTGGAGGGGTACTCCTGGCTACACAGTGGAGCAGTGGGATCAGTCAGGAGGCAGACTGAGGAAGAGGACAATGTTATCAATAGCTTGTACTGTGTTTGCTCACAGAACCAGTGGTCAATGTGAGGGACACAGGATTAAGACTGGCTGGTTCAGAAAGAGTGGGAAGAAGGGAGGGAGGGAGGGAGAGAGAGAGAGAGACAGAGGGAGAGAGAGATTGACTAGTTAAGCAGGCCCTGAGAGTTTGGGATTATTTGTTGTCTGGTAGACATCACTGGGATAATTAAAGCAATTGAATAAGGACACAGAGATAATGCCCAATAGAGGAGGTATTTGGATGTGTGCTTTGTATAGGTTGATCTTCTTGTAAAAGGTACCATGTATTTTTTTTGGAATTGTCCAGCTCTGGCAAGGAGCTGTCCTTCCTAGCTTTCCAAAGCCAGAAGATGTCAAAGTAGCAAATAATAGAAATTAGAGAATGGGATTACTATACTCAGGACCAATATTTTTTCTGTCTTTTTTCTCAATTTAACATAATCTCAACTGGTGTCTTTCTTATTGAGTTAGCAAAGTTACTTTTACTAACATATTTTTTGAGCTTTGTGATTTGGCCAAAGGCATTCACTCATAAATGTGAGGAGGTACGGTAAGGCAGTTCCAATGGATAAAATCTCAGATGAATATAATAACTAAATATATAGGTTTACACTGATCAAGCTAGTGAGAAAAAAACTTTCATATGTTCAAAAGATGTGATATGATCTGCATGTTATAAATTAAAGATGATGTATTAATATGGTCTATAGTTCTTTATGCAGTAAACTACAATAACAGTATATTAGAAATGAGGAGAATTGACTTAACTATTGACATGTGTTGAGATTATCTGTGTGACTTTAAGTAGGTCATTTGACTTCACTGGTTTTCTGTTATTTTTCTTATAAAGAAGGAATTGGATTAGATAATCTTTAACATATGCCTAGCTTTAGTATTCTTAATGCTAACACCAGGAATGTATATAGATTATATGGATTTCTCCACATTTTTTATCTAACATGCCAAGTAGACACTCTTTTAACTCAGATATTCTACTGCATCCTTCCTTTCAAAAGAAGTGCAGTGTTAGGGAATTACTACATGCAGCATAACATGTGTTTATGGTTCAGGATGAGAAAACCCACTAGGATTTTCCCCCAGTGTTGAGTAAAAATCAGCAGCTTATTCAGTGATTATGAATTCTGAGCTCAGCTTTCCATTTACAAACACAAAGGCCAAAAGCTATAAACATGCTGACTTCTGCCTGGAGAGTGACTTGAATGTTCCAGCAAACGTACATTACACTGGAAAGTCTAGGATTCATTGTCAGTGTCTCCATAACGTGCTGTTTCCACAATTACTCCTCAAGTTAGCAGAATGTCCCCAGGTTTTTGGATGGCATTTTGCCTGAAACTTGGCAAGACTCGTATAATTTCAGAGCTCAACACTTTGAAACAAAGTCCTCATAGAGTTAAAAACTTGTTTACACCCCCTCCTACTTTTAAACCTCCTTTGCTTGGAATGAGATGGATAAAACTGTTTGTTAATTTGTAAAAGCTGAAGGATTTGCTTTTAAAAACCACTGAATACATGTATTTGTGTTTTGGATAAGGAAATGTAGTTTTGTTTGTGCGAGCTGACTGCCAAATTTAAATTCATATTATAGTTATAGTGTCCAAAACAAGAGAACGAATGTACATGATACAGTGTGTGAATGGTAGTGATATAAAGAAGTAGAAAGTGAAAAGGAAGGAATCTAGTTGCATTATTAAGGGACATTTATTTTGTAATATTTTATTAATTTGAGTTATAAGAAAGCTCAATATATTGTCTTTACATGTAAAATTTTATGAGACTAGCTTTTAGGCCAAGTGTTCAGAAATGCAAATTAATAGATCTTTAATACAGATTTTTCATTGTGCAGTCTTGTTCCACATTTATCAGTACCCCTAAAATGGGGTTTATTGAAGCTAGAGAGTAAACATGCATATCATTCACCTTTACATAATTTAGATTTACATATAGGTAATGTTTATATCAAAAGTGCCTATATATAAAGCAAAACATACAACCTAAATAAAATTTTTAATGATGAGTCATTTCCAATTACATTGTCATATCTTTTGATGGTAAGTATTTATTATTCTCTATAGGTAGAAAAATTTAAGGATAGTGATCTAAACCATTGTTTTTACTTTAGGGCTTAAAAAATTGCCACAGAAGTGCCCAACTGCCATGGCAATCAGACCTATAAACTCTGACACTCTTCATTCAAACAGGCTCTGCCTTCAGAAACAGCTCCAGCCTGGCAATGTCTCATTTTCACATCAGACATGAATAGCGAAAAATCTATTTGCCACAAATAATAAGAAAAATTACTGCATATCATTAGACCTCATTGAATCATATGTTTTCCACAAAACTTGACACCCTTTCTGGAGACCAGTAGTGCATGGTTTGACTGATAGCCCAATATTCTACCTCTTTGCAAGTGGAGACCCTTTCAAATATTATGAGCAGAAAATGGGATGGATTAATTGCTATCTATTCCAGAGTAATGAATTATGATGGAAAAATAACTAGATTTTGGGTTGTAATCATAAGATCTGCAAGAGTAATAATCCAATGACTAATAGTACTATGGAGTAAATTATAATTTTGTAGTCTTTGGCCCAACTTTAGCTCCCATAGTGTTCTTTAAAATGAGTTTGAGGGGATTTTAGAAAGAAGAAGCTCTATCACTCACTCCTAGTTGTCTTCTACCACTTCCAGCTTCATTCATGCATAACTTATGCCTTAAGAGAGACTCCAGGGATTCCTCAGGAAGCCTCAAATTAAGTAACAATAATTTGAAGAATGATTATTATCCTACAGAAAGAAACCTGATATTCTCTGTGCCTGAAAGGATTTGCTAATAACCTCTCTCCTCCTCCATGACTTTTTATGGAACATAAATCAATTCTGTTTCAATGTGTATAAAACCTTTAACACAGACTAACAAATGGGCCCGTGGGACAGACTCAGACTTTGTTCCAGAACATACTCTCCTCTGTGCTCGCTCTCTGTAACTTTGACGGCCTTCCCGACAGTCAATCCACTGCACAGTCCTTTCCCCCACATCTCATAACCCTGAGGTACTGTAGTAGACAATTCTAGTAGAATGTCAATTCCATGCAAACCAGGGCTTTCTTCTGCACATTATTCTTTCTTTAGCTCCTAGAACAGCACACAGAATGAAACATATGCTCGAGATTCATTAAGATAAATGAATGAAAAACATGCATCTCGTGTGTGAGGCCCCTGAAAACACTGTGTAGTTTTCTTTCTCCTTTGCTTTTCTTTCTGGTGTAACAACTTGACATGATTTTCATTCTTGTTCATTTTCCTGTGCAGTGAACAGAAATACTAGAGAATGAGTGGATGAATTCTCCTTGTTCTTGTCCCATGGAACTGATTTCTGGTGTACACTGGCCAATCTGTGTTAGCTTGGAGAGAGTGTCACCACTAACTCTCTCCAAATTTGTTCATATCTAAGAGAGCTGAACTGCATCGTGTTTGGCAGTTACAAGTTGACTGCAAAGTTCTGGTATTATGAGGTTCACTAGGACCAGAAAAAGTGATCTTCTGAGACATTTACAGTTGCCTATGTGGTGACTTATTTCACCATATGCAACAAAGATGTACCTATGAAAGTGGGCCTTAAGTGGTAAGAACCTATATCTGTCTGGCACTTTGTTCCTACCTGTCAGATCTTGGTGTGGATTTGTGGATTTTGAAGTTTAGGACTTCTTTTCTTTTTTTCTGTCTCTCTTTTTCTGTCTCTCCCTTTGTGTCTCTGTCTCTGTATGTCTCTCTGTTTCTTTCCTTCTTTTTCTCTCTCTTCCTCTTTCTTTTGGTTACTGATGTTTATCATGTACCTTGAGTGTACTGTTTTTCTTTTGTGCCTTGTAGGTTAATCAACTTAACTTGATTTATACAAATTGTGCTATGCCTCAGAGTTATATCAATCCAAACCTATAACTGATATTTTTAATAACATGGCTAACTTATGGTGGCCCATCCCCAAGAGACAGAAAGCTAAACATCCTAAATTCTAGACTAAAGGAGGAACTTTCTATTAATTTCTTGTTATAAAGAAAGGAATTTAAGCTAGAAGAAGAAATTCAGACTGGCTATTTTAATTTTCTATTATATTAGTACAGTAAATGCAGGTTATACATATTTAGTTTTAATACTATATATCAAATAATTGATTTCATTTTTGCCAATGAATTTAAAGTTACTTCTTGCAGAAAATATATTTTCTTTTAAAGATAACATTTTTATATTTTATGTGTAAAAGAAGAAAAGGGTGTGTTTCATGCTGTTTAGAACCATTATTCTAGGTAATGGCATTTTAAAGCAAACAAAGATAATTGACCATAAAGCTGAGTGCAGAAATCCTTTCTAATAATGCAAAGCTGCTTCTGTGGATTAGTGCAAACAGAAGTAACCAATTTGGGTTTGTACGTTTAATTTAAGCATAGAAGGGAGTTGTATTCCCAACAAAAGTAGCAATCCCAGGCAGAGATGCTTGTTCTGTTAGCTATGTTGTGTGTCACACTACACAGAAAGCAAAATGGTAATTGCCATACATAGATTTTTAAATATATACAGTATAGATTTTTTAAAAAATTATATGCAAGACTAAAAAAGCTTTCAAGGAGAATATTTGATAGTATAGTTGGTGTTCATAAAACTGATTTTATTATGCTTGAAAACTAAAATATATTTTTACATCTTTCTGCAAGCAAATGCTTTCCTCTAAGTCGAAGCTTTCATTATGTATTTATAAGGAGAAGAGATATTCAGGTCTCTGAGTAACATGCTTTAAATTTAACTCATAGAAACAATTACATCTACCAAGTACAACTGACTGAATTCTACTATGTACAAAGAAAGAAATGACCTAGTTTCCTGGCCATCTTCATGTTCTTTTTGCTCTTTCCTAAAGAAGTATTATTTTTGAGAGTTTACTTAAAAAATGGAAGTAAACTAGGTCATTTCTGTGGCAGGCAGCCTCTGACTCCTGCTTCTGAGTTTGCTTTTAGTCTGATCATGTGTTCTGGCAGCAGTGGCTTGGGTGGAGAGTGAGGAAGGGGTGTGGATTGTGGACCCTGTGGAAATTGTGGGAAGAAAAATGCACAGAAAGGCAAGAAAGAATTCCACAAAATTAGAGATGGCGAGGACAGGGATTGGTGAAATGAGGGAGCCCGATCTTTGCATGTGTGTTTTCTTCCACTATGCCTTGGTCTGACCTTTATGAGTTCATTGTTCCCACAGAGGCTTGGATGCGTATTTTACCAAAAGGCCTGAACAAGGGAAATTCTAGATGTACTTTGATGTTCACAGTGCAATTGCTAATATTTTCTGTTTCACTGCTTCATATCAGGAATTTCCTCTTCATGCAGGTGTAGTTGAAAACCAACAAATATAGGTGGCTGCCCAAGCTACTTTCCTCAGGGCTGGTTTTAAGTAGTGCTTTTTCTAAACACAGGAAGACATACAAAAGTTTGACAAAAGTTGAAAGTTTTTCATACTCTTAGCATTCTGAAATGCACTGTTATATATCATCTAATAGTCCAAATACCTACATGGTAAGCTATTTTTAATCTTTTTATTTATTTATTTTTAAATCTTAGTATTTCCAGCTGTGAGCTTGTAATTACCTCTTTCATTTTTGCTCTAATCATTCAGCATGAAAGAGATCCTCTAAGTAATATAAACACTAGTAAACTTGGAAAGTATAATTAAGTAAATTAATGTAAAAAATGAACCTTATTCCACTTGCTCAACTTGACCTGGGTTTAAATAAAGCCCAAGATAGAAGCATATCTTCAGAGGTTAATATATTTCAAAGTTGTTGATGACTGTGTCTCAAACTTGACTGTAGGCCCAGAGAGTCTAAGATACTTGCAAGTTGTAGTAATGGGAGAAAATTCGAGTAGCATGTTTTTAATATTATCTGCAAAGAATAGCCAAGAGTGAAATCTCTTGGTTTTCTTGGGTGAATTTTCTCAATTACCTTTGCCAGTTCATAGGCACCAAACTCAAGTCACCTAAATCAGAGCAGAGAAGAATGTTCTACCTTGGGTCCATTTGTCTTCTTTGCCTACATCTTGTTTTAACTGTATTGAAATTTGGATGCCATTCTAATAATTATATTTGTCTCACTTTTTAAGCTTTTCACCAAGAACTGTGTAACAGAACCTTAATTTGAGCCCTGTCATATGCATTTGTCTCTTAATATATCAATTTTTAAGCCAGGTGTGAGGATGCATGCCCCAGTATGGGGACAATTGAGGCATGAGGATTACAAAGGTCTACATAGTGAGATTTCATTTCAAACTACAAAACAAAATACAAAAAACAAAACTAAACGAGCCAGATGATACTGTTTGGTTAGCTATAGTATGGTTTGTGCCTGAGTGACAAAGCTACAGCTGAGTGTTGCTCCAGAATCAGGCCACACTTCCTGTTGGACACATTGGCGTAAAGAGGACAGTTATTGGGTGAACATAGTATATATGTCAAAAACAAGCAAACAAATATTTTTATAAGAATACACTAGTGGCTCATCTTTTAGGTATTACTAATGCTGTAAGAAAGAACATAATAATTCAATAACTTAGTTTAAAACAGCAGAGAAATTAAAAATGATTTTCATGGAAATGTCCTAATAGAAAGACATTTTAAACCAGACATTGAAAAGTTAGTAACAATTCAGTAAGAACAAAAGCAAAGGAGGAACTTCTGGGCACAGGGTATAAAAATATATGACTGTTGAAGAGGTCAGATAAACTCAGTGAGCCTGGATCTGTAATATGGTGGGTTAATAATGAGTGAGATTTTATTTAATTAATTAATTAATTTATACAAAATACAGATTGACAAAGAGATAAATGATATTTTAGGGATGTTATTATTTACATGGATAGGTAAAAGTGGCACATTGATCTCTAGGCTTAGAGAAGAAGACAAGATCAGAGATTTCTACTTGATCATTTCAGAATTGACAACTAAAATATGTGGGTGTTAGCCAGTCAGATGATTTAGAATAAATAAACCAGGCCAAGAATATAACATTTAGAGGATGTCAAGGTTTAAAGGGTGGGCAGAAGTGTGAATCCAACAGGAAACACTCTAGAGTCATCAGAAGGTATAAAAGTAGAATAGATGTGGAGCAAGAAATCAAGCGTTGATTAAAAGGTCAAGGATGCTAAGTTATAAAATTTATACATTTGTTTACAGTTTAAAAAAGCTTGGGAAATAGATTTAATCTTGTTTTCTTCTGTGTAGAATTCTGGATGACTTTGCTAATTATGATTATTTGACATTTCTCTATAGAGAACTGTGACTAAATTCATTTCTTCAATGCATTCTGTTGAGCTTGAACTATTTAATAAGGTCTGAGTTGGATGATACTGAGGATAAAAATTGATACAGAGTGTGCAGTAGGTCTGTAGAACTGATAATCTTTTAAAAATTACTGGCACATAACACAATTCAATATACAGTATATAAGAAATAGCTGAATTGAGATTTTTTTAATGATAAAATACCTGGCCTAGATAATTCTATGATCAGTCAAAAAAGGAAATAACTAGTTCTATATACAGATATAAAAGCATTCATCAGGATATCTTGCTTATATTTTCTACAATATATTAAGGCTGCCACAAAGCAACACACATTTTTTGTATGGCAATGGGTTCTTTTCCATTACAAAATTTGAAAATGATGAACTGAAATATGATTTAATCATAGGACTGAGTGAAATTTGAACATTAAAACTGGCTTTACAATCACAGCAGATTTTCACTAATCATGGTAGTTCATTACATAAGGTCACTGTGAATGCTGAATTAGCAAAAATTAAAAAATTCTCCAGTAAGAGATACATGATTAGGTTCCTGGGAGATTGTGGTCATATTTCATCAACAAATAGCACATAGCACTTTTATGTATACTTCTGTTTAAACACTTTATTTTAACATGTTACTGATTCATTCACATTGAACTCATGGTCAACAGTACTACTCAGAATAGTTTCTCTAAACTTGTATTTTTTTTTCATCCCAGCCTTATTGAACTCAGGATCACCAGACAACACTTTAGCAATATGCTATGTGGGTGCATTCTGCATAGCAGAGTCACTAGTAAAGCCCACAAAAATGTGAAAAACATGCCACTATATAAATCATGGAAAGGACACATGGTATGAGAGTTAAAATAGGAAGACAGTGATGTCTTGTTTGTCTCTGCTGGGAATACACCAGATAAGAGCTGCAAATCTTTAAGCTTGCTGAACATCTGAGAAAGTCTGTGAAAACTCTGTAATTCATGATTTTAAGGTTATAAATAATTTTAGTAAGTAGGTACATCCTCAAATATGGAATCCATGAATAATGAGAATCAGCCTACCTTTGGTTAAAGTATAGGTAATTAATTCAAAAATACTATGAAAAGCATGCTTTTAATGAATACTATTTAGCAGTATTGGTTTGAAATTATTTTTATCATTTAGTTTAATCTTACTCAATACAGTAGTGCCTCAGGAGGGTCCCTGAGGATTTATAGTAGGACCACTGTGGATACTGAAATATATGAATGCTTAACTCGCTTATACAGATTGGTGTAGAACTTGGATAGAACCTATGCGTATTATCCCTTATACTTTAAATAATCTTATAATACTTAATGCTTAATATTTATAATACTTAATATAAATGCTACATAAATAGCTGTTATACTATTTTGTTTAGGGAATATGACAAGAAAAAGTCCATAAATATTCAGTATACATGGAATTTGTTTTCAAATATTTTGGCTCTCAGTTGAGTCAAAGCAATTGAGTCCATATTTAGTACAGATGGAGTTTTTTTTGTTTTCAAATATTTCAATCTACATTTGGTTGAGTCCAAATACCTGCATATGCAAAGGGTTTACACCTATTGGGCTAAAATTTGTATTAGAAGTTGGAAGTAGAAAGATAAATAATATATAGTCTGCTCTCATATGGCTTCCATTCTTGGAGGAGAGAGGGAAGACATAAACAGAACATTTCAAAAACTATTATAAATGCAAAAGTAGATACATGCATAAGAAGACACTATGCATGTTCAGAGTCAGTTAAAGCAGCCTGGGCAGACTGTATGTGGAAGAGAAATTTAAACTGAAATTGACTAGAAGTTGTCAGTCAGTGAGGAATAGGAAGGAATTCTGTGCAGGAGTATTCCATGTATCAAAAGTTTGGAAATGGTGTGTGTGGGTGGGTGGTGTAAGACTCTGTTTCATAGAACATAAATTTGAGTTAAGGAATGTCAGGAGCAGAGACTTATTGAGATGTATGAAAAGGTTACATCTGGGACAGCTTTGAACTCTAAACCAAAGACCCAGGTCTTTTACAGTGATAGTCAACTTTTCTTCTAATTTGAATATATGACTAATGATATTTTGGGCAAAGTCTGTTTTTAGAAATCTCTCCTGCTAGTTTTGTGCCATTTTTGATGCACAATGAACTGTCCTCATTCTCTGTATTTCACTAAGACCATTGGAAGTATAAACAAGTAAGAAAAACATCGTCATAGGCATAATCTTATACAAGACTTGAGGTATGGTCACAAAACACAACGTCTAAATTTTTTAAAAAATATTACAGTAAGAGACACATTTGCCATTAATCTCCCTGAAAATTCAAAATACCTATCCCTGCTCATGTTGTAGAATTATCTCATTATTCTTGTCACTTTCATTTTTAAATTTTATTTTAAAGAAAATAAAACCGAACGAAATAAAACAGAATAAAGTCATTCAAAACAAGACAGTAAAAGTGATAGGGACTTCAAAACACGATAATTGGAAATCAACAAAAGCTACCATAGTATATCTTGTTATCTTCAAAAGAGCTTCCTATACTATCAGACATAATGAAATCAAACAAAGTAAAACAGAATAAAGTCAAACCAAACAAAACAATGAAAATTATACAGGACTTCAAAACAAGATAACAGGAAATTAATAGCGGCTACCATAATGCCTCTTGCTATCTTCAAAATATCTGTCCAGACCATCAGACATAGGCATGTAAAAATAACCAAACAAGACAAGAACTAAATTGCTTCTTTACATCAGTTGTTATCATTTAAAATTTCAGGTGTGGGATCTCTAATTTCTACTATGTCTGTCATCTCCTGAATTTGCTCTGTGTGGGCTGGAAGTCTGAGATTGTGTTTTGTACCTTTGTCTTGATTTATTTCTGAGTGGGCTGGGAGCCTGGGGCCTCTGAATCAGTCCAGTGCTGCATCCCTGGTGCTTCCTACATTGGCAGCCAGGCTCTTGGTGTAGTTGATTGGATTAGGCACCTGGATTTCTACGATCCAGTGTTCCTGGAGTGCTGGAGAGGTGTGAGAAGGTGGTGCACCAATGCTCCCTTGATGGAGGCAGGGCCTCGGGATGTGGCTTCTTCTCTGAGCTTGTACTGGGCTCACTGGACCTCTCTAGGCCACTGGTGTGTGGCCTCAGGGCATATCTTCCTCCTGTTAAGTCCATTTGTCCCAGGTTTGGTTTAATGCTGATGTTTCTTTGCTGATTTTCTGAATAGTTGATCTATTTCTTTGTGGCAATGGGGTGTTGAGTTCTACCGTCACAACTGTGTTATTGCTTGTTTGATTTTCCAAGTCTGCCATAACTGTCTTATATAGTTGGGTGCTCCTGTATTAGGTGCATATATATTTGTTATTGTTGTGGCATTTGTATTTTCTCCAGCTTTCTCATTCACCACAATCAATCATGAGTTACTCTTCTTTGCTTCATCTTGTAGCTATTGGGTTGATTTTTCATGGTCTCCTGCTATTTTTAAGACAGAATTGCAGCTAGCAATTCTGTTGCTAGTCTGTTGCACATACTTTCAATGGAGTTTTTAATCTCCTGGATCTCTGTTTGGATCTGTTTCATGGATTCCATTTTTTTCCTACATTGGGCATTTTCTGTTTCCATCTCTTTCTAAGATCATCTATTCTTTTATTTGTGTCTTCTCTAATATCTTGGATTTTAAGTATCATTTCTTTCTGTACCTGAAGGATCATTTTCTCTATAGCCTTTTCAACTTGTTTTTTTCCACTTCTGTTGTTATTTCAGAAATTTCCAATGTTTTGACTTCCAACTTCATGCATCTTGTTGAGTTCTAGGCCTGTCCTGGGTGGGCTGGGAGTCTGGGGCCACACCCTGCCTCTGCATCTTGCCATTCTCCACCTTTTCTTTTGTCTTCTATGTGGATGCCCACCAACCTCCCATGACATATAGCTCTACCCCTATTTATTAAGGCCTCCCTCAAGAAGGAAAAGAGATGTGCATTCCTCAGGGATTTCCTACAGATGTGGTTGGTTCTTTATAGCTATCCCAAGAACCAACTTTCTTCTGGTGCCTACGGTTCGGTGATAGTGTCCATGTTACATCCCAGAGATGTGCTAGGTATGGAACTGATCATGGCCTGATGTGGGGTCTGGGACTGGTCTTCTGTTGGTGGAATTCTTCGGAGTCCAGCTGTTGTCTCCTTGCTGCTACCTCAGATGCTCCCATGTTACTGGCCTCGCTGATTACTTCACCCTCCCAAGGTGTGTGTGCATCTGTGCAGGGGCTTTGTCCTGGGTCTTGGGGTTCCCATCGGTCTTATACTTTTCCAGCCAGCCCTGCTTTATGGGTGGAATGGGCTAGCAATGGAGGTGTCCTGGAGCATAAACTCACTGTCACCCAGCTGGCCCCACCACCCAGGATGTAATGGAGGGGCACAGAGTGCAAACTCGCTGTCTTCTAGCCAGTCCTGCCATCAGGGATGCCCATTCTCGCCACTTCCTGAACCAATCTTGAAATTCCTTGTCTGTGTCTTTGCTCTTTTTTTTTTAACTCTTTTTTTGTTAGTATATGTTCTTGAAAAATAATATATATATCTCCATATCCATTTTACCTGCCCTTTCTCTCTTCTGCCTCCCTACAGAATGTCTTTTCATGGTTGTCTCTATGCCAAAATGTTTATGGCAGTTTCTGCCAGACAAAAATATTCCAATGCATTCTCATGCACCTTGTTTATTAGATTTGGCACTGTGTGACTTCTGCATCTTCCCCAAAGTCAAAATGATCATGAAAGGAGAATATTTTGAATGGATTCAGTACATGGAGGTGGCCACAACAGCACAATTAAAGACACAAAAAGAACTTCAACAGCTGCTTCAGAAAGTGGCAAAAATAGTAAGACAAGATGTTTGCAGTGAGGGAGAGTGTGTTGTATTTTGAGAGAGATTACCAATGGCAATGTGACTTTCATGTACTAATTAAAAAATTTAAACATTGTATTTCATGATCATATTTTATATAAGATTATTCCTGTGAAGATGTTCTTATTTGAACTTAAGGTGTTCCTAATGGAAAGATAGCAAACATGAAAGCCTTAGCCATCAGGGTCTCAGGAAATGACCCTGTTTCGTGATAGGGATGCTGCAGATGTACTTAGATAAGATGAAGTCATACTTGCGGTGAGTTGGTCTTTCATTTGCTATCAATGATATTCTGTAAAAAGGAATGGAGACAAGCACACATGGAGAATTCCTTCGGAATGTTGACATTATCCAGCTAAAAGCCAAGAATGCTCCAGAAGCTAGGAGGAAGGCACCTTTAGAGGGAGCATGGCCTTGCTAACACTCCAATCTCATCCTATTAACATCTAGAACATTCATTCAATCTGTCTGTGTTGTTCATGGCACTCAGCTTGTAGTACTGTGTTACCGTAGCCCTATGAAATTAATATACCATCTTCTTACATCCAAGTTTTCTAGTACCATTATAAGTCTACTGTTTTCCAGGAAAAAAATGGCTTGGGTATTTTATTGGCCTTGATACATACTTTTATGTGTATGTGCCAGCTCTGTCATATTCTATCCACTTAAACTTATTGCTAATTTGCTCTATTGCCATTTGCTGATTTTTGTGGCAACTGGATTACCTGTGCTACAAATGTTTCTCTGGCTATGTAGAAGCAACTTGGGAAAAGAGTAAGCAAGCAAATATTATCACATAAACACTGAAAATGTAGAGCAATAATCAGTCTTTAACTCAGCCAGATTTTTTTCTTTAGGACATATCTTTTGCATTATGTCAGGATAATAATAATTGGTGAAAAATGTTTGTACCAGAAATGTAAGGAGACGCCCATAGCTTTGAATTTATTGTACTTCACATGAAGGATTTGGCTCATAAAATCAGCAGATCATGGATTTATGAAGGGAAATTGCTATTAATCACCTATTTTTCCCCTGGATGAGTAAGGTCACTTTAAAAGAAGTCTGGCATTGCCTCACATATTGTAAAATAAAGCCAACAGAAAATAATTTCTAATTCTCTATGTGACTATGTGAGCGTCATACCTATAAATAGGGATTTCTCAAAGCCAATAAAATAAATGTTATCTACAACTCTTTACCTTTTATGCACTAGCAATGTCGACTTTTATTTGGGAAGAATGAGCCTTCCATACTAAGCTTGTTGTAAACTCAGCTTACATTTATCACTAAAGGTCTGACTCCAAGGTTTAGTATTTTCCAATTTAATTGAACATCTTTAGACAACATTGTTTTCCCAGTCATTATTTTCTGCCAGCAATGAGGTTGTTTCTTCTATTGCCACATGATTTTCCCTTTAAGGTCACTACTCAAGGTTGGCAGGGTTGGAATGATGCACCTAACATATCATTTTGATCCTTGCTGCAGAGGTGACTTACACAATACTTATATTACTTGAGCTTCGTTTCATGCATTTGGAGTTTTGTCTAATTTTTTAATCAGTCTTTGCTGGCTTTACTAGTGGGTTAAACTTTTAAAGTCCAATAAATTGTAATCTAGCTGCCCAGAGCTGGGCTGTGTGTGTGAAGGTCAACTTTAGCCTTCAACTACTTCTCACAAACTTTTTATTAGAGTGACCAAAAGGGGGCTACTATGAGGGAGTGAGAAAGACCAGCCCATGGATAGTGATGAATTGAGCATATTCTTCATCTGGCTAACCTAACTCTTTTCAAAGAGCTGTGCAGTACCATGTTAAAATGTAGCTGTTGGACAAATCATTGAGTTTTTGCTTTGCATAGGGCAGTAGATGATCTCAAAGAATTTTGTAAGGGATATGTATTTAGGTGTGTGCGTGCATGTGTGCATATGCTCACATGTGTGTAAGAAGTGAAGACTTCATAGAGGGAGTAAAAAACTAGGGAAAGAGGAGAGAGGATGAGAGGGATAAAATGTAGTTGTGGTAAAGAGTGGAAACTGGGCCAACTAGAATGAAGAATAATAGTCTATGTAAGACATTTGTTCATGCTTAATATGTTTCCATTTTCTATTTCTCCAAAGCAAGTATAGCAGTAATGTTTCATTATTTTCCCTACTTTTTCATTTTGAAAATTTGAAAAAGTAGCAGACTTGTACAACTTTCTTATAAGTTCATTGCTTTTATTACTTTGCCACATTTGCATTTATCTGTCTCTATATGTACATATTATTTTGCTGACAATTTAAAGGTGAATTGTGGACATTATGACACTTTAGTACCAAATACATAACTCTAAGAATAAAGACTCTTTTATATAACCATTATTATAAATAAGAAAATTAACATTAATTAAAAATATCAAACTTTGGGTTTCTTATGTTCAAATTTCTCCACTGTTTTCTAAAATTTCTTCTATATTTAGATTGATTTAAATTCTAGGATCCAATACAATTTACAACTTATATTTGACCATTATGTCTCCTAATCTAGAACAGAGTCCTGTTTTATAGTTTGTTTTCCTGAAACTGATTTTGGAGACATTTATTGTCATTTTCATGCAGAATATCTCAATCCAAGTTACGTGATTACTTTCTGATGATTAGATTAAGGTTAAATATTTTTGGCAACATTTTAGGTGGTGTTATATAATTTTTATTACATCACACATTGACAAATGTCCAATTGTCATTTAGCCACGTTGTTGAATGCCAGATTTCTGCACTGTAAAAGTACATCTTCCTTTTAAAATTATAAGTGATTTATGGATTCATGTAAAAATTCTTCGTTCAACATCATTTTACTCAATAATTTTATACCTTTGAAGAATCAGCTATTACTTTGGAGATTGTAAAATTTTATCTAAAAGATATATCAGTCTTTCTACATTTATTAACTGCTATTCCACAAAGAAAAATCTGTCTTTGTTTCTCTTTCAAACATCCTTTTCATTAATGTCTTCCCTGTTATATTTTCTTCTATATTATTTGCACGCTTAAATTATGTAAAACACGTCCATCTGGAGCTTTAAAATCTCAATAATTTTTATTATGATAGAAAAGCACAGAACACCAGATTAACTCTCTTTGTATACACAGTATAGTAGTGTTAACTACACGCACACTGACAAGCAGTAAATTTCAAGACCTTTTCATTGTATAAAACTGCCACTGTGGACCCATTGAACTCCTGTCCCTTTTCTTCTCCTTCTAGCTTCTGACAACCACTATTCTACTCTCTGTTTTTTGTACTTTGACTACTTACCAGCAGACACTTTACATAGATGAAGTCAATCAGTACTTAGTTTTTGTGAGTGATTTCACTTAGCATAATGTCTTCAGTGTTACCAATGTTACCAATTCCAGTGGTAGTAATATGATAGAATTTTCTTCTTTTTGAGTCTTAATAATATTCTGTTATCTATTCTTAAATCATTCATCCACCTGCGAGCACTGAAGTTATTCCCATATCTTGGTTATGTGTATAATTCTGTAATAAATCTGGGTGTTTTAATATCTCCTTGAAATCTTGTTTTAAATTTGTCTAGATAAATTTGTCTAGATAAATATTAAGAAATGAGACTGATCAGTTCATTTCTATTATTTTTGTGTAATCTGCATAATGTTGTTCATAGCAGCTGAGTTACACATTTCCACTAACACTACATGTGTTTCACTTTCTCCATATCCTTTCCAAAAACTTTAATTTTCCATTTTTATAGTGATAATCCTAATGGATATGAGGTGATATCTCATTATGTCTTTGATTTGCATTTCCCTGATGCTTAGTGATACTGAACATCTTTTTGTATTCTTTGTAAGTTATTTTTTTGACAGGATCTCACTGTGTAGTTCAGGCTGGCCTGAACTACATTTTGTAGCCTAGGCTGGTGTTGAACTTGCAGCAATCCTCCTGCCTCTGTCCCCTGAGTGCTGGGATTACAGGTGTGCATCACCACACTTGGCTCTTGAGTTTGAGTTATTGTGATGTTGTTGTTATTGTTTATAATTGTAAAGAGTCCTGTACATATTATGATTATGAACCCCTTACCAGACATGTGATTTCTAAATATGTTCTTCCATTCCATAGGTTATCTTTTCCTTTGCCATGTAGAAATTTTTAAAAACATGTCAATCCCACTTGCTTAGCTTTGCATTTATTTCTGTTTCTTGTGTCACATCTAAGAAATCACTGTCGTGAAGCTTCTGTTCTCTGCTTTCCTCTAGGAGTTTATGGTTTTAGGTGTTACCAGCTCATCTTTAACTTATTTTGAATTCTGTGATCTAAATAAACATTTTAGTTCTTCTGCCTGCTGTTATTCAGTTTTGCCAAAGATGTTTATTGAAGAAACTATCTTTCCCCATGATACAGCCTTGCCACCATTGATGAAGATGGCCCCGTCATATATTAAAAAATTTATCTTTGGGTTCTCAACTATATCCCATTTGTCTGTATGTCTTTCTTTATGCCAACAAATTGCAACTTGATTATTATGTTTTGATCATTATAGCTTTGCAATACACTTTGAACCAGTAAATATAAGGCTAAAAGCTTTTTTTTCCCTGAAGATTGCACTGGCTATCTGGAGTCTTTTATGATTTCTTACTAATTTCAGATTTCTTTTCTTCAATTTGTATAAAAAATATCAATGAGATTTTGAGAAAGATTACTTTGGATTTTTAGATTGTTTTGGATATCTGAACATTTTAACAATATTGTCTTTCAATCTATAAATGTTGATTTTCCCTTTATTTTGTATTTTTAATTTGTTTCAGCATTTTTTAGTTTCTAATGCACAGATGTTTTATTTCCTTGGCTAAATTTATTGCTAAAATTTTATCATTTTATGCTATTAAAATGAGTTTATTGGCTTAATTTTTTTAGATTATCCATGCTTAGTGTGAAAAAACGCAACTAATTTTTGCTTTTCTATTAGAATGCCTTTTATTTCTTTCCCATGTCTGATTGCTCTGGCTAGGACTGCTACTATTATTTTAAATAGAAGTGGTAATAATTAGCATCCTTTGTTTGTTCTTGATCTTCAGTGAAAAGCTTTCAGGTTTTTTCCATTGAATATGATGTTGTCTGTGTGCTTTTTTTTTTTTTTTTTTTTTGGTGCCGGGGATTGAACTCATGACTTCGCACTTGCCAGGCAGGTGCTTATGCTGCTGAGCTAAACCCCAGATCCTCTGTGTGCTTTTAGTGCATGGGTTTTATTATGTTGGGACAATTTCCTCATAGTGCTAGTTTGAATATTTGTTGCTGTTGCTGTTGGTGTTGTTGAGTCATGAAAGACTTTGAATTTTGTCAACTAATTTTATTGCATGTATAGAGAAGATCATGTAGATTTTATCCCTTATTTTGTTAACACATTATAATATAATGGTTAAGATTTATATATGGTACAATGTTTACATTCCAGAAATAAGTCCCTTTTGTTAAGGATATAATAATCTCTTTTTGTGGATACTAAGTCTATTTGCAAGATTTTGCTTTCTGGTTATCTTATCTATAGTCTAGTGTGTAATATTTATCCTTTAGTTATATCAAATTCTTCTTGTAGCCATCTTCAAGCCCAGTCTCTATTTTTGTACAACTGTTTGCTTATGAAGTGGCAGTTTTGAAGGAGTAACCAGTGACCAGGTTGTATAGGATCTTGAAACACATGACAAAAACTGTATATTTTTTTCCTATTTGGTGCATTCTATTATTTATAAGCTATGACACTTAAGAAGGAAAAGGATCTGTGCTATTAACACTTTTCTTTTTATAAAGAATATAATAACAGATAATGCTTCTTGGAGTGAAATACAGTCTAGAAATCTTTTTGTATTTTAAAGAGAATAAAACAAAGCAAACAGAACAAAGCAGATCTGAACAAAGCAATTCAATTAACACAGGATTTCAAAACAAGACAAAAGGAAATCAACAGTGGTTACCACAATGTATCTTCTTTTCTTTGAAATACTTGTCCATATTTTCACAAACAATGAAGTTAAGCATGACAAAATAGTATAAAACTGTTCAAAACAAAAGAATGAAAGCATTACAGCACTTTAAAACCAGATAGGAAAATCAACAGTGGCTACCATAATGTCTCTTCTCTTCATGATAACTGTCCATGTCTTCACACATACTGAAATTAAATAATACAGAACAGACTAAAACCAATGAAAACAAAGAATAAAAGCATTACTGGACTTCACAACAAGATAATAGAAAATCAACAATGGCTGCCATAGTGTTTTGTTTTCTTCAAGGTAGTGGTTCATACCATCACATGTAATAAAATCAATTCTTGTAAACTCTTTCAGATAAGTTCTAGGCATATATAAGCCTATACATGTACATCTATCCTTTCTGTATTAGAGTAAAAAACAAAACAAAATAAAACAAATTATGAGAAAAACAAGAAGCAAAAGAGACAAATAAATAACAATTACAAAGAACCCAATAATATGACAATATAGGCTTTCAAAAAAGGTGGTAGGAACAAAGATTGTTATTTTCCATAGTTATCTTCAAAAGAATTATTCAGATTACCAGATATAAACACACAAAATTGATCTAATCCTATGAATGTTAATTGTTTTGTTCCAAGAACTAATCGAATTAGTACCACATTCAGCTTATCTATTATGTGTGTATATACAAATGTATATATTTTTTTATTTTCCCTTCCTTCTTCACTCCTTTTTCCTGAGTTATTTTTCCCCTTTGAGCAATTTTTTACCCTTTCCCAATATTTATTGAAGATTTTGGATCTTATTTAATCTTTCAGTTTCTTATACTAGGGAGACAATAGGGAATTTAAACATTTGAGTTTGATTTATTTCACTTTGAGAATAGTGTCAATTTGCATCCATTTACCTATAAAAGCCTCAATGTGATCTTTCTTATAGCTGAGTAATACTCCGTTGTATAAAAATACCACATAGATTTTTTTTTTCCATTCCTCAGTTGATGGACATTTGGGTTGTTTCCAATATTTGGCTATTACAAATTGTGCTACTATAAACATGGGTGCACATGTATCACTGTGATATGATGTTTTCCAGTCTTCTGGGAATATGCCCAGAAGTGGAATAGCTGGGTCAAATGGAGCTTCCAATTCCAGCTCTTTGAGGAATCTCCAGACTGACCTCCACAGTGGCTGCACCAGTCTGCACTCCCACCAACAGTGCAGAAGAGTGCCTTTTTCCTCACAGCCTCTCCAGAATTTGTTATTGGTGGTTTTCTTGATCCTGGCCATTCTTTCTAGAGTGAGATGGAATCTCAGTGTGGCTTTAATTTGCATTTCTTTAATGACCAATAATGATTAACATATTTTCATGTATTTATTTGCCATTTATATTTCTTCAGCCAAAGAAATATAATTGCCATTTATATTTCTTCAGCCGAAGAAATGGTAATCTCAGATGACCATTTTTGGATTGGGTCTTTGAATCTTGGGGGCCTGATTTTTAAAAAATTATATATTCTAGACAGAAGTCCTTTGTCTGAGGGACAGTTTACTAAGATTTTATTTCCAAATTCATGGGTTTTCTTTTCACACTGCTGGAGATTTCTTTTGACATACAAAAACTTTTTAATAAGGTGAGATCCCAGTTATTGATTCTGGGAAGTATTTCCCATGGAGTTTGATTTTTGTTCATGAATTGTCTGTCTAGCCCTATATCTTCAAGATTTCTACCTACGTTGTCTTCCAGTAGACTTAGTGTTTCTGTTTTAATATTTAGATCTTTGATTCATTTTGACTTTAGTTTAGTGTCTGGTGATAGATATTGGTCTAGATTTAGTTTTTAACATATGGGATGCCAGCTTTTCCAGCACCATTGATTAAAAAGACTATCTTCCAGTGAACATGTTTGGCCCCTTTGTCAAAGATAAGGTGGCTGATTGTCTTTGTAGTTGTGGTTGTATCTTCTAATCTATTCCATTGATCTTCAGCTGAGAAGTGTTTTTATTCCAGTACCATGCTGATTTTGTCACAGTAGCTTTGTAGTATAATTTCAAGTCAGGGGATTGTGATGCCGTCTGTCTTGCCTGTGTTCTCCAGGATTGCCTTGATATTCTGGGTCTCTTCTGGTTTGAGATGAATTTTAGGAGTGATTTCTCTAGAATTGTGAGGTATGATAATAGTATTTTGAATTAGAATTGCATTAAATGTGTACAACACTGAGAGAAAGACAGTTTTCACAATGTTTGTTCTTTCTGTCCATGAAAAAGGAATTTCTTTCCTTTTTCTGAGATCCCCTTGTATTTCTTTTTTCAGTGTATTATAATTTTCACTGACTAGATCTTTTACTTCCTTTGTTAGATTTATTACTACGTTTTCATTTTTTGGATGCTATTGTGAAGGATTTGGCTTCTCTTATTTCTCTCTAAGTAAATTTGTTGTTTGTGTACAAGAATGCTATTGATTTCTGAGTGTTGACTTTGTATTCAACTACATTATTGAATTTTGTTATTATACCTAGAAGTCTTTCAATGTAGTTTTTGCAGTCTTCTATGTAGAGTATCATGTCATCTACAAATAATGATAATTTAACTTTTTCTTTCACTTTTATTCCTTTTATTTCTCTCTTCTTTTATTTCTCTTTATTCCTTTTGTGTCTCTCTCTTGTCTAACTGCTGTGGCTCATATTTCCAGCACTGTATTGAATAGGAGAGGTAATAATGGGCATCCTTGTCTTATTCCTGATTTAAGAGTAAAAGCTTTCAGTTTTTTATCATTTAATATGATTCTGGGTGTTAATTTGATGGCTTTTGTAAGACTGAGGTACAAACCATCTATTACAGTTTTCTGTAGGGTTCTTATCATGAATGAGTATTGGACCTTATGAAAAGGTTTTTCTGAATCTATTGAAGTGATTGTGTGATTCTTACCTTTGGCTCTATTGATATGGTATATTACATTTATTGATTTGTATATGTCAAACTTTCCCTGCATGCTTAGGATGAATCCTATTTGGTCATGGTGTATGAACTTTTTGATGATTTGCTGCATTCTGTTTGCGAGTACTTTATTGAGGATTCTTGCATCTATGTTCATTAGGGAGATTGGCTTGTAGTTCTCTTTTTGGCTGGATCTTTCTCTGGTTTTGTTATAAGGGTAACACTTGCTTCCAGGAATAAGTTATGGAGAATTACTTTCCTTCCAATTTCATTGTAGAGTTTGAGGAGTGTTGGCATTATGTGTTCCCTAAATGTCTTGTGGAGTTCAACAGTGTTTCATTAACTGAAATTGGGTTATTCAACAGTTTGACATCTTCTTGATTCAGCTTTGGCAATTCATATGTTTCTAGGAATCTGTCCATTTCTTCTGCGTTATCAAACCTATGAGAGTAAAGGTTTTTGAAGTAGGTATTGATGGTCTTCTGTATTTCCACAGGGTCTGTAGTGATTTCACCATTTGCATTCCTTATTGCTTTAATTTGAGTTTTTCTTCCCTTTTTTAAACAAAGTTGATTAGGGCTTATCAATTTTATTTGTTCTTTCAAGAAACCAACTCTTTGGTTTGTTAATTCTTTGTGTTATTTTCTTAGTCTCTATTGCATTATTTTTTGCTCTGATCTTTATAATTTCCTCCCTTGTTTGGGCTTTTGGCTTGACTTGCTCTTCTTTTTCTAGATGTTTGAGGTAGAGCATCAGGTTGTTTATTTCTGTTCCTTATGTTTTTTTGATATGGAAATTCACTGCAATAAATTTTCCTCTGAGGACTGCTTTCATTGCATACCACAGGTTGCGATAAGTTGTATTTGCATTTTCGTTTGCTTGTAGATATTGTCTAATTTCTTCAATTTTCTCTGTGACCCATTGATTATTCAGGAGTGTATTATTTAATTTCTATGTGTTAATGAACTTTTTTGTAATTTCTTTTGTCATTAATTCCTAGTTTCGTGGCACTACAATCAGATAATATGCATGAGATAATTTTGATTCTTTTAAAAATGCTCTACAGGCTAGTATATTGTCTCTTTTAGAGATGTCCCATGTGAAACTGAGAAGAATATAAATTCTGATATTGTTTGGTGGAACACTTTGTACATGTCTACTAAGTCTATTTGTTCACAAGTTTGATTCAGTTCTTTCTTTGCTGATTTTCTGTCTAGTTGATCTTTCTGTTTGTGTCAATGGAGTGTTAAGGTTCCCCATTATAATTATGTTATTGTTTACTTGAGTTTTCATTTTTATTAATATCTGTTTTATATAGCTATGTGCTCCCTTATTTGGGTCATGTATATTTAAGATTGTTATCTCCTACTCTTGAAGTTTTCCCCTAACTAGTATGTAGCAGTCTTATCTCTTTCGATAATCCTTGGTTTCCTGATCACATTGTGTGCAAACAGAATAGCTACTCCTGATTTTTGGGGGGTTCCTATTACATGAAGTATTATTTTCCGTCCTTTGACTTTCATTCTATCAATTTTCTTTTGGATTAGATGGGTTTCTTGTATACAGCACATTGTTGGATGTTAGTTCTTGATCCATTCTCTCAGTCTGTTTCTTCTAATTGGTAAATTAAGGCTATTTACATTAATGGTTATAACTGACATATGTTGGAATATTTTTGTCATGATATCTCTCTGCTGGTTCTTTACCTTTCCCCTGTGTTTAATTGTTTGCCTTGCTTAGTGGTTTTATTCTGTTGTTCTTCTTGAAGTCATAGCTATTTTTATGTCTATCTAGAATATCTTTCAGTGTACTTTTCAGGGTTGGTTTGGTGGTCTTGAAATTCTTTTGCTGTTCTTTATCATGGACGTATCTTATTTCTTCATCAATTTTGAAGGATAGTTTTTTAGGTACATCAATCTGGGTTGGAAGTTGTTTTCCTTTGGATCTGAAATAGTTCTCTGCATGCTCTACTTGCCTTCATTCTTTGTGCTTAAAAGTCTGCTGTGATTCTGATGGGCTTTCCTTTATAGGTCATCTATCACTTCTCTCTAACAGCTTTTTACATTCTGCTCTTATGTTGAATTTCTGCAATATTGAATATTACATGTCTGGGTGTAGATTTATTTTGGTTATGGCTAATTGGAGGTCTCTATGCTTGACTTATCTGTGTGTCAGTTTCCTTTCTCATGTCTAGGAAATTTTAGACCATTATTTCTATAAATAATCTTTGGATATCATTTATGTTGTCACCTTTTTCATTTATACCTATCAGTCTTATATTACCTTTCTTTGCATCATCTTGAAATTGTTGAATTGTTATTTCCTGATTCCTTGTTATCTTTAAAAGATCTCTTCTTTCCTGTTCACTAGCTGCAATCTTGTCATTGGGTGAGTGGGTTTGGCTAGCTTTTGATGGAATTTTTAATTTCCTGGATATCTCTTTGAATCTGTTCCATGCATTTTGTGTCTTCCTTATAATGTTCATTCAGTTTCTGTCTTTTTGCAGTGCTCCTCAGTTTTTTAAACTATGTCTTCTTTAGATGTGTTCTGCATTTCTTCTATTATGTTTATCATTTCTTTTATCTTAGAGATTATTTCTGATTTGAGTTCCTTTATAGCTTCATGGAGATGTTTTGTTACTTTAGTTATTATCATTTTAGAAATTTCAGGTGTATGGCTTACACTTTATTCTGTGTCCATGTCTCTGAGGCTTGTGGGGGGATGGGCTGGAGGTTTGATATTGTATTTTGCTTTGTCATTTTGTCATTTTTCTGTATTTTCCTGTAGAAGCCGAATGCAATTTGGTTCTCGGTTGCTTCCTGGGTTGAGGACATCTGTCAGTACTGCAGGGAGTTTCCCCAGATGAGTAAAGGTCATTAGTCAGGCCTTAATAGGTCCCTAGTGGCACTTGAAGGCTTCTGAAATGTAGAAAGTACTCTGGGAGAGCCTTCTGTATACCCTGTGTGGTACCGTGAAGCTCTTCAGCTGCTTGAAGTTGCTGCGCGGGATTCTACCAGGTTCTGAGTGGCATACCAAGGCTGAACAGCTAGATGGAGTGCACTCTGCAGGCCTTCAGCTCATGCCATGTGGCTCACCAATGCTCCGAAGCTGCTTGGGGTCACTGGGGAGGGACTTTCCAGGTTCCAAGCAAGGTGCTGAGGTTACATGGCTGGATGGAGTTCACTGTGCAGGCCTTTGGCTTGTGCCACTGAGTGTAGATGATTCCCCAGCCACTCAGGGTCACTAAATGGACCCCAACCAGGCCCCAAGGGACCTACCCGAAAGTCTATGGCTGATTGGGGATCCTAGGTGGAGCCCTACCATGTTCTGAGTGAGGTGCCAAGGTTGCTCGCTGGATGGGATTTGCTATGCAGGGCTTTGGCTTGTATAGATGAGGGCAGTGGTTCCCTGGCTAGTTCGGGTTGCTGCAGTCTGGAAATCTTTAAGAAGAAACAGTGATTTTTTTTTATGAGATTCAGATTGGGTTATATCAGAGCAGCATCCAAACATAACTATGTTCTAAAAAATGACCTATTAAAAATATGACCTGTTGCATTTGTTAGTGTAAAATTCTTATTTATGGTAACAAAATAAAATGACATTTTGTAAACAGTTAATCCTAGGTTCAAGCTGTGTGTGTGAGAAAGTGTATATGGGGGAGAGAAACACATGATTAATTACTACTCATGCAAGGCAAGATGTATCTAGTATTCAAATACTAATTGCAAATATCCATTTTCTGCTGATTGTTAAGTAAATGAAACAGAATTTCAAAATGATAGTAGCAATTCTAAAAATTAGTAGAATGTTAATAAAAATATAAATTCACAAATTGTAGAGTTCCATGAGACACCCAACAGGTCAATGTCTGCTCAGTTTGACTAGGAGTTTGCGGTTGTGGAAGACTGATAACTCCACAGAACCGGAATATCATGAAGGTGGGATGTGGTCATAAAGGAGCTAAAAAGTCAGAGGACAAAATGCTGCAAAGAAAAAGGAGAGAGAAATACATAAATGATGATGGAGTAATCAAAGCAGTGCCAGCTTTTATGGAGTGGCGACTGGAGAACCAGCTTCTTACTGAGCCCCTCCATACTCTCCCAGCAGGGAAATTAGAGCACCGCTGCTTCTGACAAGAGGGGAATAGAAGAAGACATGCTGCTTTGGTTCTGCCAACTTTACTCATTACTTGGAAGGGCACTCAGGACATTGTCTGTTTCTGCCAGGAATTAGCTTCCTGCCTGCGTGGGGGACACAAGCCTGCTTCCATCTGGTTGAGGTGTGGACAGAAAGATTAATTCCCTTCACTTGGCCTGAGCAACCTGTGACGAGGGAGGGGAAGGAAGCAGTTTCTTCCATGGTGTGTAGAGTTGGGCAGATTTTAAATGTTTTTCTGTTCGTGGCTACTGTTTTCCCAGTGCCATGGGAAGATCATGTTTTCTTGAGGCTTTTTGTGTGCTGCCAAATCTGGGTTCTGTGCTAGTACAGAACCTCTTCCAGGCTGCACAGGAGACCGTAAGGAAACCCAAGATACTCCCCACCTGCTTCACCACCTCTGTACTATTCCAAGTGCCCTGAGGTCTGTGGGTGGTCAGCCTGCTTTTGCCTGTGGTTCATGATCCTTTTAAGCTTATTTACGTGTCATATCCAGGGATTTTAGTTGACAGAAAAAGGACTAGAAGGAATGTGGCCACTGTGTCTTGATGGAACTAGAAGTTTCTAGGTTGTGTTGAGAACAATGTTGAATATTACTGCATTCTCTTTTTTGTGTTCCAATATTTTTTGGAAAGAGGTTTCTAAATTATGTTGTTCTATTGACTTTAGCAACTTTACTTCCTAGTCCTGTTTCATCCAGTGCCTATGGATTCTTTCAGTAGCAAGGTGGCTGTGTTGGAAGCAAACACTTCTAAGCTCAGAGGTAACCCTGCTCTATACTTTTTTTCCTTGGAGTGATTCTTCAGGAGATTTCTCAGCCCCCTAGCAATGAGACTTCTACTTGTCAAGTCCAGGATTTTTCATTTTTATCCCTACAATGTTTAGGACTTAACTAATTCTCTATTGAGAGTGCTGTCCTGAACATTAGAGAATATTTAGTAGCATCCCTAGCCTCTGCCAGCCACGTGCTAGAAGTAATGCTTTCTTTTACCCCCACCATTCCTGACAGTTTTAACAAACAAAATTATCTGCAGGCATTAACAAATGTCCCCGTGGGGCAAAATTGCTGGGTAAAAACTACTGGTTTTGGACATACTCAAAGTATCTGAATATCATTTGAGTCCAAGTTGTTGACTCCTCTTGTTGAATTCGACAGACAATAAAAGCTCAGTCCTACATTTATCTTGAATATATAATTTTAGTGATTTTAGCGGGGGACACTGGATATAGAATAGCTTGTATTTATTTCTGGAGAAAAGAGTCCTTTGTAGGCACTGTAATAGAGGAGTTATCATCAAATTGTTTTAAAAATAAACCAATGAAATCAGTATTCAGTCTGAGCAGAATGAAAGGAATGGTTTGAGTTGTATTCTGAGCTAGTACCCGGGAGCATGTTCATAGACTATTCTCTGGGAGGGAATGGAGATTTTCCTCAGGAAGTGCGCACAGTGTGGGAGTTAGCACAGCGATTGTTCTCTTTCTTTCAATAGGATTACACCTAATTGATGGGAAAATTAAAGAAAATTTTAGTTTCTCTTTTTTTCCCCATCAAATCCTTCTCTCCATGCTCCAGGATATATATAAGATAGAAAGAGACTTCTGTTGATGTTTTTACCTAATTTCAGGAAACTCAAGATGCCTTTTAATAATTTCTTTTGCCTTTGCTATTTCCTTTCTTCTTTCTGTTAAATGTATCTTAACTGATATCTAAAAACATAAAAATTACATATGTATTTAATGTCTAACTATTTGTCTGTCTGTCTATCTTTTATCTATCTACCTATCATTTATCTGGGTTACCATGTGATGTTTTGATACATGTATACACTGTGCAATGTTTAAATCAGAATGACGATATCTATCTTGTTAAAGATTTACCATTTATTTACAGTAAAAGCTTTCAAATTTCCTTTCTTCTAGTTTTTGAAAAATACAATATGTCATTTAGAGATCCTTCGCTAGCAACAGCACAGAAGCACGTCTTTCTCCTATTGAACTGTAACTTACTAGCCACTGATCAACCGCTCCATCTTTCCTTTACTCCTCACTCTACCCAGGCTCTGGTAATCACCATTGCACT
>PVJX010003188.1:0-65469 GCA_004027295.1 Dolichotis patagonum | reverse complement strand
ATTATGAATTAAATTTAAGAGATAGGATTACAATTTCATTATTTAATATGTGCATACCTGATTTCCCAACATCATTTATTAAAAAGGTTGTCCATTCTCCAATGCATGTTCTCAGCACCTTTGTCACAAATCAGTTGGCTGTAGATACATTATTTCTAGGCCATCTACTTTCTTCCAATGTCTACTTTTTTTTAATCAATACAATGCTGCTTTAATTGCCAACAAATTTTTAGTACATTTTCCAATCAGGCAGTGTTGTGTCTTGTGCTTTATTAACTTTGTTTAAGATAGCTTTGGATATTCTTTTGATTTTTGTTTGTCAGGTTTTTTTTTTCCATATGAACTATAGCATCGTTTGGATTCTGTGAAAATTGTCATTGGTATTTTGACTGGGATTTAGTTGAATCTGTAGAGTACTTTGAATGTAAACAACACTGATTCTTCCAATTTATAAACATGAACTCTTTTATCAAGATTTTATAGGGCCCATGGATTTTCTTCAGTAGGAAAATTTTGCTATTGATTTAGTCTTATTGCTTATTATTTTTCAGATTTTCTATTTCTTCATAACTTAGTCTTGGTCAGGCTTAGGTGTCCAAGAATTCGTTTGTTTCTTCTAGGTTGTCAAATTTGTTTATGTGTATTTTTTCATGATAATTTTAAAAGATCTTTTGTATTTCTGTGATGTTAGTTTTAATGCCACATTTTCACCTTGATTTTATTTACTTTGGTCATCTGTTTTTCTTAGCTAAATGGCAAAGGGTTTTTTATTTTGCTTATTTTTTTTGAAGAGCCATTTTCATTTCACTGATGATTCATGTTTTTCATCTTTATTTCTACTCCAATCATTATTATTTCTTTCCTTGTACTAACTTTGAATTTAGTTTGTCTTCATTTTTCTTTAGTTCCTTAAGATGCAGTGATAAATTGTTGATTTGAGGTCTTCCTTTATATATGTTAATTGCCATCAACTTACCATTTAGTGCTGCTTTTATTATATTCCATACATTTTGGTGTGTTGTTCGCCATTTTCCATTTGTTTCAGGATATCTTTGATTTTCTTTTCCATTTTTTCTTGATTCAAAAAACTTATTTAATCTCCATGAATGTGAATAGTTTTCAAAGATTTTCTTATTATTGATTTCTAGTGTTATTGAATTCTAATAAGAATAACAGGGTTGCATTGGAGTCTTCCTTAACTGAAGGTGATTCAGTCCCAAATTTGAGTCCATCTTATTGAGATTTGCCTGACTCCAGGAAAGATCTAGAGACTCTATCTCTAAACACTGTCCAGGTAATAGCTGTGTTCCTTGAGGTTGAGAGGTGTGTGCTCTGGATAATCACTCAACTACCAAGATTCATGCTAAGCTGGCATGCACTCGAGTTTCATGGGCACAAGGATCCACATAGTGTCACATGTGTGAGGTGTACAGCAGGCCTACTTCTAGGCTGCTAAAGATGCAGGCCAAAACTCCAGTCTGTTTTACCAGTGTGCACCACCTGACGCTCAGATCTAGAGATTCCTTCTGTAAGCCAGGGTGTGAGGTCTTCTGCTTCTACCTGATGTGGGGTTTTACCCGGTAGACCTGGCGCTGAGTTCCATGACAGTCTTGTGTTGGCTTTCTGGCTTTTCTCTCCAACACATGAAGCCTTGCCCTCGTTCTACTGTCCAAGGATGGAGGAGGTATTGTAATTGCAGGCAGCTTCCTGGTTAATGTAGTCTTTTGTTGGTAGCCTTTTGTTAATGTAGTCTTTTGTTAGTAGCCTAGAGTTGCAGGTCCTGGAGCTTTGCCTGAAACCTGGTTACACAGTGATGGGACTCATGGTGGGTTTCAACTCTAATGCCTAAACATAATTCTTCTCCTTTCCTTTCCCTGAGATAGAGTCCCCTTTCTCTTTGGGAATTGGAGGAGATATGACAGTGGCAACACTTGTTTCTACCTTCTTCATTAAGCATATTATTTTTATTATACTAAATCGTGGGCCCATGGCTTCCTTACTCTTGTAACTTGGTGCATAAACAGCAGATCCAGCTAGTGTTGCAGTGGGCAGATGATTGCTGGATGATCTTAGCCACCATCTTGCTTTGCTCACAATTAAGACAACCCTTCTTTATAAAGTACAGTTTTTGATACTTGGAAAGTTTTTGTTAAATTTCACTTTTATCTTCCAATGAATTTTCCATGGTATAATTCATATACTTGTAGGCATCCCCAAAACATAACATCATTCTAAATCAATGTGCACTTTAATTGAATTTAAAAATATGTCTAAGTGAATCTAAAACCATGAACGCAGCTCATTCTAAAATAATATGCTTAAATTGATTTCAGAAATTAAATAAAAACATTAAAGTACAATTCACATGGGTCTTTCTCTACTTTGGAACTAGCAGTTACGAAACATTTTGTCTCAGCAAAGAATATGGTCCCTGAGGGACCAAGAATCTGAAAGATGCCTTGGGATGGGCTTGATCCAGAAGGCGGAAGTCAATGGAAACTGAGTCTTCCTCAAGAAATAAGGAAGGATCTTAGGAGCTTATTCAGATCTAAGTGATGAATAAATGTTCGGTTTTGCATGACAAATAGTTTCAAAGCATAAGATAACGTATTCTATACAATAATCCAAGTAGCAGACAGTCTGACATTCCTAAATAGATAGGCCCCAGATTATGGTGTGGAAGTACTTAGTATCAGGCATGAGAATAAATTCCTTATAGGGATGGTCACATAACATATGTAGTAGTTCACAAACTGGGATCTAATTACTAGTGAGATTAGAACAACTCAATGACAAGATAATAAGTTGGATAGGGCAACAAATCTTATGAAGAGAGGTCAAAAGCTCTAGTGCATGAATAGGGATGAAGTGAATCCTATTCTGAAAGCATAGTATAACCCCTATTATGAATTTGTTGTCTGGTTGAAGTAAACCTATTGCTAATTCATATGAATTCTTGGTTATTTGTTATTATTATTATTATTATTATTATTCGTACCAAGGATCAAACATATGACCTCGCACTTGCTCAAATGAATTCTTTTTTTTTTTTTTTTTGTACTAGGGATCAAATTCATGACCTCACCCTTACCAGGCAAGTGCTTGAGCCATTGAGGTAATCCCTGGCCCTCACATGAATTCTTAAAGTAGAATTTCTTACTTTCCTTATGGCATATCCACATTTGAATTGTTGTCACTTATAGACCATTACTGAGACAATAATCAAGAAGTATGTTGCTTCTAAACATAAAATGAGAAGTCTAGGAGTTGTTAAAGAAACACATGTAAGGATACTTTAAATAGGCAAGGAAAAACTTATTCAATAATATCATAACTATAGTTAATGGTGATATATGCTGAGCAAATGTTAAGTATTGTTATCACAAAAAGTGATTATTATTTGATGTAATGTATCTGTTAATTAATCAGACTTAGTCATTCTACAATTCATGTATACTTCCAAACATTATATTTTATATTTTTATATTTATAATATACTTATAATATTTTATATATTTTATAATAAATAACATTTTAAACTATATAAATTTAAAATTTAATTAATTAATTAATTAATTAATTAATAAAAAGGCTATGCCAATAAAGGAAAACCAAATTCCACTAAAACAAGTGGCAGGAGAGTTTTTAAGCACTAAGCGAATTAGTGGAAAAGGAGCAGTTAGTATCCAAACCTAGATATCACTGCTATTTTCCTGTACATGTTTGATCATCTTACTTAAAATCCATTTTCTTTGTTATCTCATACATGTTTAATGGAAAATTTCTGGATATTATACACGCACACATACACACACACACATACGCACTGCCATCAATAGGATTTATTCACTATGTATTACTTGAAAGTTTTCTTTAGTCCTTCTGAATGATCTTCCCGCCCCCTCACTCGTGGTATAATCTGGTTAAATATCTGTGAGTATTTGGAAAATATTTCTCTATCTAGGAAAACGATGCTTTCAACATCTGAGGACTTCTCAGAGAATCATCTAGGATGTTGCATTTTCTTACCCTAGAGATCAGAAAAAGGAGATGATGACTGTAATAGGAAAAATATTTCTAATATAAACATGTCTCATTAAAAGATGTTGTAGCCATTTGCTGATGATTGCTTAGAGCAGTGCTGTGCACTCACATCATAGCCTGGATTTCAAGCAAGAAAATCTAATTATACCTACAGGCATAATGGCTGAAGTAGGACTGATGTAAGCAGTTCTTTGTCCAACACTGCTATTGTATTTCATGGGGCAAATGTAAAAGTGTAGCCAACATTAAGACAAATTTTCTACAAGGGCTGTGAATTGTTTACACATTTTGATTTTGACCTTTCATAGTTACTTAAATAGAAATAAAGTTGGAGAAAGAAATGAACTTTACAGTAATCACATGTCAAGCCTAATTTATGCCATTATGATACCTAATTTGGCAAGAATATCATTACAGCAGCCTTTGCCCAAATATGCTATTCTCAATAGTGTCTTTGGTTGTAAATAATACAAAAACGTATCATCTATACAAATATTGTATTTTCACAGAATTTCAGTAATTAAGAAAAACAGACATATTTGGCGTTATAATTAGTGACAATTAGTCAAAAGTAATTTCACCTCATTTTAGATAAGTACATCTAGAATACACGGTCTAAAAAAATTACATTTTTGGTTTCAAAATTAACTTTCATAGCATTTCTGTCTTAGATATTTGAAGGAACATAGATTCTTTTTATCCTTGAAATGATAAACATTTCCACTTGGTTCATTTTGCTATTTCCTAATGCTTTAATTAAATGACTGTAGTTTGCTATGTTTTTGAGTCATCCTTCCTCATTCTTGTATACTTGTTTTTGACACAGAACATTAGGGGTATGGTCTATAGTTTTTTCCATTCTTTGATCCACAAATTAGCGGCTTGGATACACATCAGCAATGGTGAAGTCCCCAGTGAAGAACAACCCAGGTCTCCAGGGCCAGACCCAAAGCACGTGCCAGTGCACACAAGGAGAGTGAAAAGCGGTGGGTACTGTGGAGCAAGGGCAAGACAGAGCAGCCACAAGAGAAGCTGGAGATTGAGGAGCCATTAGCAACATGGGGCACCACAGTGAATCTGATGATGGAATGGGACCCATTGCTGCACCTCATGGCCCGCTCATATTCAGATCTGTTTTTGCTCTGTTAGTAGAACCAGACACACTGGTACAAGCCTGTAATCTTAGCATTCAGGTAGTCTGGGGAAGGAGAGTTGCAGTGAAGCCCAGGTTGGGCAGTGTGATGATTTAGTGAGGTCATGTCTCAAAATATAATAAGGGCTGGGCCTGTGACTCAGTGCAAAGGCCCTGGGTTCAATCTCCAGTAGTGCAGTGAATAAGCAAAACCAAAACAAGATGATTACATTATAGAAATTAAATTTAATAATGCTGATATTATCAACAAGAAAACTATGCAGAGAGGGAAGAGGTTGGAAAAGTCAACATTTTGCACTAACAACTTTCTTGTCCATAAAATAAAAGATCATAATAGATAACCTATTAGGTACTATACACTAGGTACTGGGAGCTAGGTAGACTCTACTGTTCAGTGTTTACAATTCTGAAAGTGTATATGTAATCGTTTATATTTATATATGATTTACAGTTTACAATGAATATTTGTGTGATTATTTTATAAAGAGGTATATAAATGTAAATTCCGAGCCCTTCTCAATCTACTTCTGTTTTCTATTTCTCCTCTACTTCTCAACCTTTCCAAATGTAAACAAGCCTTCCACTTGCTTGTCCGTCTTCACTTTAGATAAGATCAGTGTACTCAGCAGATTCTGTTTCACTGTGCTTCTGGAAGGAGCTCTTCAGGGAAGATCTGTGCTTCAGCATTCTAATTGTATTTCAGTGAATGCCAAGAGAGAGGTATTCCTTAAAGTGGTTCACACAGAATGACAGAGGAATGATTTAAATTCATTACTGCACACACACACACACACACACACACACACACACAACTATTTGAGACTAGACTTTGGTTGGCCATAGTTAGAGGCAAAAATGAAATTCCTACATAATTTTTACAATGAAATTTAAAAAATATTAGCAAAGTATAGTGGCATGTGTCTGTGGTCCCAGCACTCTGGAAGGCTGAGGCAGGAGGACTGCAAGTTTGAGCCAGGTCTGGGCAACTTAGTGACTTGTCTCAAAATTAAAAAATAAACAGGGCTGGGATATAACTCAGTGTGGAGACTTTGGGTTTAATCCCTAGTACTGTAGTAAACAGAAGCAGGAGAAAGAGAATGAGGAGAAGAAGAAGAAGAGAAAGAAATGAAAGAAGAAGAGGAAGGGAGTGGGGAGAGGAGGAGGAGGAGGAGACGGTAACTACAGAACTACATTGCTTTGAAAGAATAAGGCACTTAATTTTATAAGACATTAAATAAATAATTTGGTAGTATGATGATTTTATTCAATTTTGTCTAAGTTTATGTATTTTAGCATTTGGTATGTGAGTTAATGTTAATTTCAGAATTAAGTAAAGAATCAATTCTGTGTCACTAGTTGGGCTGTAAGTTATGTTGACCATTTAGAGTTTGTTGCCTCTTATAAGATGTATGTTTGTTCACACTGTAAGTAAAACACCCTCTGCAGAAGTCTTATTTTATACTAAATCAGACTGTTACTGGCATTATACTTTTATTAAGATCTTGCCATATTGAGTTGGTTCAATGGTGTTAGTTTTGAAGAACCTTTCTCTTTACTACTTTGGAAATTTCAACATGTTCTTTGCCTATTTATGAATAGAATGTAAAACAACATTGATGTGATCCATAAATAAATTTAAAAGAATAACTTCAGTTTACAGTGGTAATTTTCTCTCCTCCTCTCTCCATTTGACTCTAACCTCCAAGTAAGTTCCCAACTTGTGCGTCTTCTATATTTCCTTCATGTTTTTCTATCTCCTCCATTCCATTCTTTTCAGGGTCTCTTAGCACATGTCTTACATCATGAATATGAATATTTCAGTTTTTACCCTTCCAATTAATTGTAGATATTGCTGTCCCTGAATACCTCTGACCAACAGAAAACTATCAATGGCTCACTCTTTCCATGCAAAGAAAACCTATACAATTTAGGCCAACAGTAAAGACTCAATTCTATCCTTTGTATTGGTTTTCTCACACATTTCTAACAGATTTCTTGTGAATTAAGGAAGACAGCTTAATTATACTAATTGTGGTTATGTCCGCATATTTTGTGTAATTTTCAGCCATAATTTCTTTGTTCAATATTTTCTCTTCCTTTGGAAAATCTCTCATGGCTTTGGTTGAACAATAACTACAGTTGGAGTTTAGATTGAAATTGGTTTTTATTTTCTGTTCTTTCATTGTTAGCATTGTTAATATTTTTTAAAGACACCAGAGCTTTCTGTATTTTATGTTAATTACTTGTGTACATAGGACTTACTTTCAGGAAACTATAACTCATTGAAAATAGATATGACTCTTATTTTTGTATTTGGGGTTGTGAAATACATTTTTGTTATTTCCTTGATGTTCATGTATTCAATAACTGATAAATGACTGAGAAACTGTTAGAGTGAATGACGAATAAAGAGGAAGAGCATTTTCAAGTGGGCATTTGAGGATGTTTTGAGAGGATGGTCTTGTTTTACCTTCTAAAGTGGTTATGAGATCATTACTATTGGGAAAGAGGAAGAAAGATGAAGCAAGAAATTTTAGGCAAGCCCTGACGTTTTGAAGAACAGATGTAGCTCATAACCACACTCTATTTAATAAGGGAATAAGAGAAAATTCTGCTTTCCAGTGTGGTTAGGGGAGAGCTGGAAATTGAATTGGGCTAGGTCAACTTGGTTTCTACATTTTTTCACAACAGTATTTTGCTGTTCAGGTTCAGAATTTGAGGCAGTGTGTGGTGTAGGAAGCTTATAAGCTTTATTTAAGACTTTCTCACCAGAAAAAATAATCTTTATAAAGTTGTAAAATAGCTGAAGGCAAGTGATACAGAAGAAGATAGCCAGAGGCCAAAAAATTTTTTTAAGTGGTTACGTTAAAAACACTCCTAATCATCAAATAGATGTGGGTCACTACATTAGTCAGAGTGTGAATTCTGATGCCCAGCTTCTCTCTATATAGGTTCCGAGTGGGCCAACAGAGCTGTGTAATTAGATTTGACAATGAACCAGGTAAAGTTATCATCATTAGAAAAACAAATGACTTGAACAGAGGAAGTAAATAATCAATCAATCATGTGGAAAATCAAGCTGCTATTACAGGAGTTGTAAATCAGTATTTCTTAGGACATTTAAATTGATTTCCCTTATGAATTTGTATGTGTGGATCTTAAGGGAATAGTAACTATTAATAGAAGAAGGAGGAGACCATCGTGGCCATTTTTCAAAGAAATAATTTGGTGACTCTCCACTCTAATGAGGGTGAACAATTTCCAGGTGGCCTTTTAAAACATTTAGTGTTTTATTTAATTGAAAGCACCTTGAAGAATCATTGCCAGATGACCTGCCTTCATGAAAATGAGAATAGCTATGCCACTTGAAGAGATATATCAATGTACTATAAATTACAAAATTCACCTTATTAACCAGTATATGCCAGACATGTGCTATTCTTTTGCACAATATTAACTTCTCCTCAAATAATTCCATATTTTAATTATCAGTTTTTAAACAAGATCTTCAGAAACAACAGAAAAATCACGAAGAAGGAAAAAACTGTGCTTTTTACTTAAACTAACATTTATGTGGTGCTTGTTCATTCTGATTTTCATTTGATTTTGGATTAATCTAGTGGGATAAGAATTTTGAAATCAGGAAAAATGTGTGAGAGAGATAGTGCATTTCCCAAGTTTACCCAAAGGGTAAAGGAATGAGTCTGCAAACACAGATCCACTGATATAATTACCATTCAGTCATATCAAAGTGATTAAACCCAAATGAAATATAGGAAGACAAAATTAGGAAAAGAAACGCTGAAAAGGCATCCCCATCATGAGTCAAATAAGTCTCTTGACTGAGTTTCTTTATAGAGGATACAGTATCTGTTCACCATACAACTACACAATACTGGGTATTTGTGCCAGAAGTGGAAGCCAAGTTCCCATTTAGGATTTTTGGTATACATGTGACACAGCACAACAGGGATATTCCAGAAGAGATAAGCAAGATAACTTTATGAACAAGATTTGGATTATACACACACACACACACACACACACACACACATATGTATATGTATATATATACATATATATATATATATATATAGAGAGAGAGAGAGAGAGAGAGAGAGAGACAGACAGACAGACAGAGAGAGACAGAGACAGAGAGAGTGTTAGAGTCACTGGGAAAGCTCAGAATGAGCAATGAAAGTCTTTGTTGGGAAAAATCAGTGTCATATGGAAGCACTTCTTCTGCAGGAAACTTTTGTACAAGTGAATGAATATTACAGGTAATAAACTTTCATTTTTAACCAATGAGTAAAGTTTTTAAAGCATTCAGATACGAAGGAGGATTTGTAGTAACGTAAAAAGGGGAGGCTAACTGTGGTTAACAATAGCATTTGTGACAAGAAATAATATTACTGGGTATTTTTGCTACTATTATTGAAGTATTATTGCTGACTTCAATGAAATAGACATTTATTTGCAATTATGAGTGAGAAGCTGAGGTTCAAGTAGGTTTATTAATTTGCTCAAGCATATGGCTAGCAAATGCTACAGCGAGCTCATATAGCTAGCAGGCATACAGCCAGTGAGAGTCGTGTGTCCTAGGTGTAAGTTTGGACTTCCAGCAATAAGACACTATGAAACACTGTCTCTCCTTAATGGTTCCTGAAGAGTGAATCTAAATGACAACCATGGTACTGATGAATTAATAGGTTGCTATTGCCAGTGAGATGCTGACTAATAAGCCAAAGACATAGAGATAGGTGTGGGCCCAAGACAGTAATGAGAATAAATTATTAATCATCATCTGCTTCATTTCCCAAAACAGGGAGTTAGATAAGACACAAGATTGGCGCTTTAAAATCATGGGATTAGTTTTAATTAGGAAAGGATTTATTTGATTGAAGTTTTAGTAAAGAACTATCAAGGGGAATTGTATAATTATATAGACAATGAGAGACGAGAAGAAATAGAAAGTTCTATTATATATAAACTCAATATTTGGTTTTGAATCAGCCTTTATACATAAGCAGCATAGCACAGGATCAGAATGATCCTTAAACTGCACCGAGATCGAAGAGACCGTGGCATTGGCCCCTCGTGAAACATGGCAAAAGGTATCTAACTCTGATGCCATGATTATGTCTGTAGACTGACCCTGGCCCCTCACCGATTCTTCCCTCAGGCCCATTTCCATCTACTTGTGCCTTGTGTGCAGCTGTAACAGAATACAGCAGGAGAGCAGAAAAGCAGTGATTTTAGAGATTTCAAATTTAAAGTCCAGATGGTTCAATCAAAAGTGTAAATAAGTTCCTGAAATCAGTGAAGACATGAGGTTGCCAGGATTATGTGTGCTGTGGTTTTCAGATGTCTAAAGGCCGACAGGGGAAACCTGCCTGTGCCTGGGAAGAGTCACCAGTAGCTACAACTGCTTAATATACTGACCTGAAATAATAGAGTCCTAAACGAAATAAGAGTCTCATTTCTTCTCACGTAAAAGCTGGGGGAGGGAGACGCACTTGGTTGTTGGGAGGTTTCATCATGCGGCTCTGCCTTCTCTCCCATGTTATCCACATCCTCCTGGTTTCCCATGGCTTGTCCAAATCCTTTTTCCAGGAAGAATGATGGGGGAAGGAGTGTGTATCCCTCTCCACTTGATTTGCAGACATCGCATTAACCCGAACGTGGTCACGGGGCACATCCATCTGCAGGAAAGAGACTCACAGTCTTTATTCTGAGTGGCCATGTGAGCCAGATAAGAGTCCTATTATTCTGAAGGGAAAGACTGGATGACTGTGTCTATGGAAATCTGGCCACCCAGGCATGGGCACATTCTCTCTTAGGCCTCTCTCTCTCTCTCTCTCTTTCTCTCTCTCCTGTTCTCTTTTTACCACTATAATTTTCAATAAAACCACACTGCAGTCATTTGCTAAAAAGTGCACATTAGTGTTTTTGCCATAGAGACATCCCCAAAAGTTTCATGTGACCATTTTATTAAAGTCAGCGTTGAGAGAAGTCCAATGGGCGTGTTTAACTGTGGTAAAGTAGCCTTTTCCGTAAAGGAATTATCCGTGCAATGGAAGGACTTTGTTGTCAGATGGGCAAATGCTCCATTTTGCACACTACGCGAGACTAGGTCATCTTTGAGGGTAGGTGGGGGAAATAATTTAGTTAGGGAACTGATGAAATACTGTAATTTTAAAGAATACTCTCAAATAGGCAAAGAGAAAAAGCTTTTCATGAAAATGTAGCAATCTCAGTTGTACCTGATAATGATTAGACTGGTTGGGGAATTATTAGAAAACATAGAGGGAAAGACACAGAAGTATTGAGAAGTGGAACCCAGTATCAGCTGTTTAAAAAAACAAAAGCAACCTGAAATCCATAGCAGTGATAAAAGCGGAGAAAAACAGATGGTTCCTTAAAATGCCCAAGATTGGCAAGAGTACCAAAGTATTCTTCAGAAACACCAACTCAGTAAGACTACTGATGAAGTGATAGTACTTCCATACATTTGAAAATGTTCTCCTGTTCCTTTATTTCAACTTGAACCACTAAGAATATCCATATTCTGAACAACAGATCATCCTGAGCATTGTTAGACATTGGCAGTGATACTCAGCAGAATTTTGGAAAGCCTTAAATTTCATCATGATATCATCAGAAGTTGGGGGTGATTTAAGTTCCTCTTGATACCATACTTTATCTCAGGACACTTAGAAAGAGATATTTTATTGTGTGTGAAAACACCTGATAAAATAAGCACTTTAGACTTTTCCAGATATTTTACTGCAGATTAAATTTGATTAAATGTGGATTTACTTGAAAGAAACTCTATACCTACTCACAGTAAGATGCTTTCATTCCATGTACATCTGTGTGTATACAGTGCACACCCATATAGGCACACATGTGCTTATTCCAGACAAGAGTCAAATGTACCTGTTTAGTAATTTCTGCACAAAAATTTTTGCTGTATATATAAAACTATTGGTTTTGCTGATTCCTTAATGTGCTGGTTTTTATCTGACTCAAAGAATGCAGAGGTGTCTACTGTGACATTTGAAGAAAACCAGCAGGGTTTTCTCTTGAAAAGTTTTCAATTTTAAAGTCTGAAGTAGAATAAAAGTTGTGTTTGTCTTCATTGTGTGTGTTTAAAATCAATTTTTAAGTAAATAATATGTTGATGATATTTTCAAATAACCACTAATTAAGATTATCTTCTTTTTTTCTTAAATGATGACAGAAGCCACTCATTCCGATTCTATTTCTTTCTATCTTTGGGTGTGTAAAGCATTTTTATTTTTAAGTTCTATGAGTATATGTTATCTATTTCTTATTATTTAAACATCTTTTTAGTAAAATTTTAGATAGTGGCCAAGACATTTTGACTAAAGCATAAATCACAATTTTTAAAAATGTAACTATTTTAGGGTTCACTGTGGATTATTATTTATTTCTGGAAGTATTTAATGGGGAAAAAAACCCAAGCAAGAGCAATTCCAACTTCTTGACCAGCAACTTTAAAATATAAGGATATCATTTCCATGAGGGAAATGGTGAAAGAAACCAATGGTAAAGGCATTTAAAATTTTTTCAACACAAGACATTCACAACTATCTAAACAATAAGAAATATTCTTAAAATTTTACTGTTTCTTCAAGATAGTATGAGAAACACAAACATAAATAAAGAGCAAAATAAAGGATAGATAATAGGAAGTAGGGAGATCTTTCTCAAGTGGGCAGATGACCAAAAGATTGCAGGAAGAGGAAGGGGTGGAAAAAGAACTGAGATTTGCTATGGACATACACCAACTCTGCACAAGAAATCTAATCAAGTACTAGTAAATGCAATATGCACTAATAAAAATAAAACTGGAAGAAACATGTAACTTAAGAGCAAAAGCAGTTAAGATCTTGAGTGTCTTATGGTTTGACAACAGTAGTGAAATAGCAGGCACTGAGAAGGAACCAGTCTGGAGAAAGCACAGCCTCATTCTTAAAAGTGAATTTGCTTCAGGAATCCAAAAAGAAACTCTGCCAGAAAGATCCGCTGCTATCTGCAATGCTTTAGAAAGAGAGATATTTGTATACTAAATTCAGTCCCTGTTTTTGTCCTTTTTTTTTTTTTTAAATCAGTACAGGGAATCGAACATACAACCACGCACTTGCAAGGCCAGCGCTTATACTGCTGAGCTAAATCCCCACCCCTATTTTTAGTCTTCTGAAATTGCCGTTATATACAAATCAAACCCAGAGGGAGCAACATCTGCCCTGTGAGGTCACAGGAACACGGATTGTGTGCAGCTCCTCACTGCTGATACTATCCCCTGAACTTTTGTCTTTTAGGAGTTGGCTCTTTACACTTGGGAAGAGCCCAAGGCCGGATTCAGCAAACAGTGCCACTTTTCTGTTACAATGGTCAAAACTGTAATACCTGTCTTTATGTATCTGTGCATTGAAATATTGATTCTGTAGCCAAAATGGCCTCTGATTATTTTTTTTCTGAAGACTTAATCCTTGATTCTAAAAGAAGTCCTTTGAATTTGTAAAGTATGAGATCTTCACTTACATGCAGCCTGCTTATGTACCAAAATTTTTCAACCCCATTGCAGAATAATGCAGCAAAACTATATAGGATGGATCCCATCCAAGACAATGGGATGGTCTGGAGACAATCTGGAGAGAAATCTGCCAACATCAACCATAACTATCAAGTTCTCACAATCTGCACTACAGCATACAGAACTCTTCCAAACTTGGTGATAATGTGTTATAGGTGAAAGAGAATGCAAGTCTATAAAGCTATACAGAACGATGAGATGACCATATTATCCGTATTGTTGCAGGGAAACACTGTAAGCTCTAGCTCCCTTGATGAAGGTCTCTTATTACTTCCAGCATCCAAGGTAAAAGCTGCCAATGCCTTCCATTCTTCATCACCTCAGCAAGAGGGGCTCCACTGTAGCCCCTTTGCAGCTGGCTGCCTCCAGCAAGACCAGTCTTACTTGATCTATGTGTGCTGTGTTAGGAGAATACTGTCAAACGCAGCCACAAGTTGACAGAGTATCTGTCATTTATGAATGGAAAAATTTGAGCAATGAAAGTTAATGGAAAAGCAAATGATATTTTTTTGAGGTGGTGCTATTGTCTTGTCCATAGAAAAAATGAAAGGTAAATATCCATGTGGGTAAGCGCACACATTCACAGGCGTATATTCTTAGCTATACATCCTTCCCAACAGAAAAAAAAATACATATGAGAGTTCACAAAAGAGACAAGCAGCCCTTTCACAATGCATTCATTTCCTGTAAAAAAGTGATTTGTACTTAGTCTTCTCATTATCAAATAACTGTGAGACAGAGAAGTGCCTGCCCCCACCTCCAGCTGGGGGAGTGAGGCTTGCTCAGTGCCTGTCTTTCTGCTCTCCTGCTTCCCTTCGCTCTCCCTCAGCCCCAAACTAGTTTCAGTGTCCTCCCAAGCGATGTCATGGTCACTCTCCTTCGCTCCATTTCACTCTAACATGGGTGCAGCTTAACTATCAGTGCAGTGCCCACATCCTGCTTCTGCTACTTCGTATGCAGGAGATGCTCTGGCCTGGCTCAGATCAGGGGGAGTGATCTGGGTCTATTGTTACCATCCCCAATCCCCACAGCTAGCCTTGCAGAAGATTCCCCGGTTTCAGCCCTGTCCCCCATATATACTGCTGCTCTATCGGCAGTGCTTCCTAGGCACTTCTTTGTTAGTCCAGGAGAGCTTCCTCCAGTGTGCCAGTTTCCCCCCCACCCCTCCTGTGGTGCATCACGGACCCTTTTATAGTAAAGATTTGCTTTGGTGGTCCTATAAACCTGCCTGTGATTTAATTCTTGGGCTCCAAAAGTTCTACGAATCTACTTGAGATTGTTGTTCTGAGTAGTGTGGACAGAGCAGTCATTTCAAAAGAAATAGAAGTAAACAGGAAGAAGTAAATGCTGAGAACACTACGCAGTGAGGCGCTCCGGAGACCACGAGCCAATGAAGATTAGCGACCGAGACCAGCACCCAGAAGTGTCAACTGAAAGTGTCCAGCACAAGCTGGCGTGATGTGAGAGCAGCTGACTGTCAGCTGTTGGCACCCAGAATTATTTGCACTTGACCAACTCACAATTTTCATCTGAAATGAGTGAAACAACCCTAGGCTGATTGACAACAACTGGAGCAAGCAATAATGGACTCTTGGAAAATTTCACACACACACGCACACCTCCCCCTCACTCTAATGATCAATAGCATTCATGGAAAACACTTGATATCTGAAGAATACTTTGTCTCTGAAGCCTCCTTTATCTTCAAAGACCTGGAAAAACAAGACTTCATTATTTCGTTGTTGTTTCAATCAAAAGCAATGGTCTTTATATATGAATGGATTTCTTTATGTAATTTAAATTCCTCCTTTAAAGCAATGATTTTGGTGACTGATTCTGTGCCTCATGTCTTCGGTTAGGTGGGCAGGGTTTCCATACACTCTTTTCCTCCCTTGGATGATATGAAATTTCTTTGGATTATTTTCAGTTTATTCTTAAGATGAAGATATGTTTTGGAGTTAGAAGAAACTTCCTCTTTACATGATCATGACTTGAAGAGTTAAATTCTCCACTTCAGGGCACATCTAATTCTAGTCCAAAGAGACTTTCATGTTTGCTGTTCAGAGATTACGCTGTGGCAAATACTTTCTGATTTAGGCTTTTCCTAATTGTGTCACTTCTTATCTATCATACATCAGAGGCTCTTACTACACCATACACCATAGCAAGGCTATGAGTGAGTATGGATTTCAGAGAGTGATAAGCAAAACTTTTGAATTTTTCACATTACCTAATAGTCTCTATATCCCACAAAAATAAAGGAGGAAAAAGATTAACTGACCTCTTACTTTTTATTTCATTCAGAGTGAATCAGTTGTACTTGAGTTCTATGAATTAACTGTGAATGCTTACATCTTAAATTGTTTCCATTTAATACATGGATTTCAGTGGAAAAATTGACACTGGTTTATGGCAATAAAATGGTAGCAGCAGGACATCTTTAAGAATTAGGGAAGCAATGTTCCATTATTTTAGTCTAAATTTTTTTTACTTATGGTTTATAAGTAAATTGATACTCACTTTTATTTTCTTGGGAAACTAAGACTTAGAAAGAAGTAAAGCTGAGAATTAGAAAGAAGTGACCTATTCTGACTTACGCAATGAGCTTCCCCAAAGACAGATTGTTAGAATATGTAGTCTGCATGGCTTCATTCACATCATAGGTGGGCTGGGTGCTGGGTTTGGGCACTGGAGACAATTACTGGGCAACACGTTGCTATCTCCAGCCCACTAAGCCAAGTCCGTGGTGAGGGGGTTGCCCACCCATTGCAAGGTGGTTTCAAGTCCTTTCATCTTTCATTTGAAAGGCCAGTGGGCCAGGTGCTTGAGAAATTGCCTTGCTTTAAGCTGACTCGTGGATCTCTGGGATCATCCCTGGTATGGACCTCACCCAGATTCTTGCCTGTAGGAAGTAACATGGCATTTCTGGCCAGTGGGCTGATTTTTCGTTCTATTTCTAGATTTATTTTTCCTTTATGGACTGAGAAGTCAGCCTGAGATTTTCTGCCTTGATGATCTTTCCTGTAAAAAGCAATTCATCTGGGATTACATCCTAACTGTACGGTGGAGTTAGGCAGGCTGTGTATGATATGAGTATATAAAGTTCCTTTAGAAATGATATTTACATTTAATTTGTTCTTGCCTACCCTTGCCGAAATATTCAAAATTTTAATTATTCTAACAGCTTGCAGTTGTCCATTGTTTTATAATGATCAGTTTGCACACTTGTCTCTTCTTATACACACACTGTGTGACAAAGTCTCTTTTATAGATTAAAGATCATGGATTGTCCCTGCTTACTCAGCAGGGAGCATGACAGTCTCGTGCATCTTAACATTTGAGTGGTCTTTATGTTGTAAGTGCTCAGTTTTATCTGTTGACTCAACCAGTAAACAAAGGGAGACTGTTTCAAAGTTTTACAGTGGAGAAGAGGTAATGTGAACCATTATCACTGATAAATTGCTACTAAATTTCTGCTGAGAAATTCACTGCCTTCTAAGGCGTTGTGGTTTCTGATTAAATTTTGTTTTTATCTTTGCAGCTCCTTAGGACCTTCTTTTCTAACTATGCTGATGGAAGTATTGTTGCTGGGCTTTTAGGGATTGACGGATGGCCTAGGGCAGTGGTGGTGAACCTGTGGCACACATGCGCGGCCAGCTGTCTGTTATCATTGGAAACTAAATAGTTCACTGTCATTGGCCTAGAGTGAGTCTCTCACTGAATCTATCCCCCTGTTGGTGGTGACTGGTCCCAAAAATAACCACTGCAAAAGCAAAGCTGATTCTCCATTAAGCTCACAAATAGAAGATGGAAGGAAAAGGCTGCTTTCTTTCCTTTGTAATTTCAAATTCCAATAAGCTATGAGCTTCCACTGGCCCTCTTGGCATCACAAATCAAGAGACCTCCTGAGTAAGAACGAAACACAAAATAGATCAAAGCTCAGACATGGAGATGTACAATGACAAGAATTTAAATCTAATTCATTGCGCTTAAACTAGTTCCACTGTTGGGCTTGTCAAGTGTACGGACTAGTAAGTTTCTCTTTATTTCTCCTATTTATCTTTTTTTTTTTTTTTTTCTGGTGCTAGAGATTGAATCCTTGTTCATGGCAGGTAAGCACTCTAGCATTACACAACATTCTCAGTTCATTTTCTTTTCTTCTTTCTTTTCTTTTCTTTTCTTTCTTTCTTTCTTCCTTCTTCTTTTCTTTCTTTCTTTCTTTCTTTCTTTCTTTCTTTCTTTCTTTCTTTCTTTCTTTCTTTCTTTCTTTCTTTCTTTCTTTCTTTCATATTCCTCAACTTGTAAGCAAAAGAGAACTGACTTTTATGACTACTTGTTCAAAATGATACAATTTTGACTTTTAAAACAGCTTTCCTTATAGGGAAGTCAGCTCTAATTTTAGGGAAGAGGTAGGACAAATGTTACACTTCTTTCATATGATGATGTTTCTAACAGTTTTGTGTGAAAATTGAACTGGGTTGTCAAGTTGAATGGCTTGAGAGCTGCCAAGGGGATCAGTGCACTTCCAGGTTAGTGGTAGGCCACAGGCTCATGGTCTTAGAGACATGGTCTTGCCCTTGGTACTTTTCTCTGGGGTGCTCTCTTCTGTCTGCTCTGTTCTCTGCCTACCATGAGGTGAACAGTTTGCCATTATACCAAAAGGTTCCTGCCTTAGAGCTGGGCTACCATGGACTGAAAAAGTCAATGAAACCTCTGCTCTTTCAGTTGCTGCTGTCCGGTAAAAGCCAGCAAAGGGAAATCTTACTAACACACTTGCAGAGAGCGACTCTACCTTTCCTGAGGATTTGCTCAAGTCACTTCTCCAGGATATAAGCCTAATTCTTTCAACTCCTCTTTGTGTGATTCAGTGCCTCATACATCTCAGCTTTTCAACACTTCCCCATTTGCCCTCAACTTCCTTGAAATGAGACAAAAATACATTTGTCAGTACAAGATAACACAGGATAATTTCTTTTATAAATTGTATGTTTTCACTTTTCCTTGTCTATATTTGTCTTTTTTCTTTTCTTAAATATCTTAATACACTAGTAATAAAGTAACATAAACTGAAACTCTAAAGCCTGATGTATTTTTCTGAAAATAAAATAAGTCTCCCAAAAACTTCAATATTTTTTGTTTGTAATTGATTTTCAGACATATTTCAAATTAACTTCCATTTAGTTGGAAATGTTCTATCATTCATTCTAGTTGTTGATATCTATTTTGAGTGCACTAAGGAATGTATTTTCTATTTCATCTTTATATTTTCACAATCTATCTTTAAAGATTGTATTTTATTTTATTTTGAGATGATGTTAAGGAAGTTCAAAAATTTTTTGAAGAATGCTATTTATAAGTCTAAAATAATATTCAATATCTCTCTTAAAGGTCATCCCTGTGCAAGGGGGTCATGCCAATCTTCTCTGTATTATCCCAGTTTCGGTATATGTGCTGCCAAAGCAAGCACTATCTTTCTTAAATGAATTGAAAATTATTTGTGAATTATTTTCTTTATTAAATTTTCATTCAACTTGAAGCTCCAGTGATTATTAAAGAATGTGACTTTCATTTGGTTCCTGTCTGAGACCCTAGAAAAAAGAAAAGTACACAAAACAATTTCCTACACTTAACTCATGTTAAGTGTAAGACAATACTCGTTGGCAAATTAGAAAATGTATTAATGCTGAAAGGAGTGCACTTCCAAAGCAGTATTTCCACAGGAAATACAAAGTGAGGTCAGTACCCAAGAGAAGCTACACACTCTTCTGTTTCTGTTCCTCTCCCTCTCTTTAAAGGAAAAACAAAAACAAAAAAACCCCAAAACCCAAAAAAACCCTAGAAGGTAATCCAGATAATCTGCGAATATACATGCCATCTCTGTCTCTCAGATTTTCATACATAAATATATACTTGGCTTGCATTATTAATTCTCTGTTTAGTCACAGTCTTAGTCAAATTCTTAAATGAAGGGAAGAAAGACAAAGCAAAAGGCATTCTGGACTGGATATATGCAGACAAAAAAAGCATCTTGATAGCACAGAGTCAGAAACACAGCTGAGTATACTAACTTCAAAAGCATCTTTTAGCTTAAGCATGCTTCTTTAACAAAAGGTTAATTATGGTTTAAATTATATTAACTTTATAAAGCAACAGTTATTTAGCTTTTGAGATGTGTTTTTGGGAAAATTCCTAAGTAAATTTTTTAAAAATAAAAATAAACATTTTGAAAAATTAAAAGACAAAAACAAGCAAACAAGTCACTGAAATTAGATTGTTAAATATGCCAACAAACACTGAATTATGCAGCATGTTACTTCCATCATTAATTTGCAATAAAAGAGTTTTTCTATTCCTGTGTTTCAAATACTTTTGCATTAGTCCTTGGAACACTGATCAGAACTTTCTAGTTTCCCATTGCAGTGCTCCAGTCTAAGCTATGTCTTGGTAGTGCTTGTGGGTGCTTATGCCTTAAGGGAAACGCAGTAATATTATTCTAAGTGATTTTGAAACACACTGAACTCCCACCTCATGAATACAGCTTATTGGCAGTGTTGATTTTGTTTTTTGGAGGTAGATTTGATTCAGAGCCCCAGTTCCATTACCTTGTGATGCTTGGCAAGTTACTCCGTAACTCTGAATTTCGATGATCTCATTTGTAAAATGAGAATAATTAATTTCTAGGGTTGAAAATTAAATGAAATACTTATGAAAACAACCTAGCAGGGTTCTTAGTGAACTGTTAGGTACTCAATAAAAAACAGTATCATTGGAGTACGTGCTCTTACTCTGCAGAAAATAATCAGCTTGCCACTAGGTTTTAGCATGCTATTTTCTTTAACTATTTACAACTGGGTGCATTCTATAATTACAAAATATATGGGTAATTAGATATAACACTATTTTCATTTCTTAATAGAAAATCATCAATTCTGAAGCTACATTTGATTTCCTGGTATATACTTAGAAAAAGGTCAACAAAAATTTTAAAATGTGGAGTTTTAAAAGAACAATATAATTTATATGTTTATTGAATCTGGAGTATAGAAGAGTTGATTATTAACATTACTATTTACAAAATCTATGCTTTGTAAAGCGATAGATTATATGTACAAATTTCAGTAATTTTAGTTATGAAAAGGAATTAGTTATCTAGATATATATAGCAAAGGAAAGTTATCTTGTCTTAATTTGCATTGGTTTGGTTGAAATATAATTTTTATATGACTGTGATATTCATAAATAAAAATTTGTTCCATAAAAATTTTTGATTAAAAGTGCTACATAAAGTGCTAATGTGTTTCAAGGATCTTTGAAGTCCATGACAAAAATATCATGTATTATTATGGGATATAAATTTCTTTCGGACGTAAGTTAACTAAACACTTGTGAAATCCAAGATATTATTTAACCCAAATTGGTGCCATATATGTACATACTGTTCCTCCTTGGTTCTCATCCAAACTTTCTAGATGATTCTCCACTCCCCTTCTATACATGAATCTATATAAACCTCAGTCTGCTACCACAGTTCTTAGTAACAAATCCAGCACTAAGTAGTTTAGCTTTTTGGCTATCTGGATTCTTTATGCAAACTTTAAATGCTCCCAAAGGAATTAGACAATAAGGCTTAATTAACCTAAGAAGGAGAAAATAAATCTATAATCATTGATCAGAAAAATGATCATTTTACTGCAATCCACATTAAAGCTTTTTACTCTGAGTGTGGGAGACCAGATAGGAAAGTGAGGGCCCAGTTTTCCTCTTCCGTGAGCACCAGGGAGAAAGGTGGCACAGGTATGTGCTGACACCCTTCAGGGAAAGGTAGTCAGCTGAGGTCCTGTTGTTCACTGGGGCATGGGCTGTGAGTTGGAGCAGATGAATTCTGTGTTGCTCCGATTGCTTGTGCCCATGTGTGAGGGAAGGAAGGCAGAGAGTGCCAGTCACGCAGGGCTCTTTGTTGAAGGGAGCCAAGAGACCCCTGGCACTCACATTTTAACGGAATTCTAGCTCTATTTGTTTTTCATCTTATCACCCTTTGGTCAGGTACAAAGCTCTTAGGTTGGTTCCTATATCGGAACCCTCATTTTTTGATTTATGGGAAGGAGATGTGGATACCCCCCTCTTTCCAGAACTGGATGAGGCATTTTCATGTCTCCTAATTTCAAATCTGCTCAAATAAAATCCTGTTCAAAAGGGGATAGATTCAAGTGAAGACCCAGCAGAAGAGACAGGAGTAAACATTCAGCATGTGTCACAAAACTTTTCCATATTAAGTATCTTTATTTTCTCCAGATTTCCTTCTATCACATCACTACTGCTCTTCTGTGTCTTCTTTTGGGTTACTTGTCCCTTTTTTATTAGCTTTTTTGTTTTGCCCTTCAGTTTTCCTTCAGAATCTCAAATTCTTCACCATTTCTCACATGGGGCAATTTTCTCCCAACTTTTGACTCAGTAGATAATCCTTTTCATTACAATTGGTTTGTTATTTTGCTGTAAGAGTCTTTCTTCTAAAATATATAGAACTTCCTCTGAAGATGATTGTACTTTTCCACCTTCTTATAGCTTTTATTTCCATTAAATTATAGAATGTAGTCAGAGACAGCTGTACAAAATTAATTAAAAGTCAGGACTTGGAGCCTATTTCTCTGAGTTTGTCATTATTCTGAACTACCAAGAATTTTAAGAAATTTATCTGTATGGAGCTTCCTATTACAGTAAAACACCAAAAAGTTGCTTGTTATTTGGTAAACTTTTATATGAAACTGTTCTAATATGTGTATGTTGGTTTAGATTCTGCAGAAGATAACTTCCAACATTCTTTGATGTTTATCACCATCACTCTCTTGAAAAGTGAGAAAAAGAATAATAGACTGACAAAGATTCTTGCTGCAGTCAGATGTGGTGGTGCACACCTGTAATCCCAGCACTCAGGAGGCTGAGGCAGGAGGATTTTTGCAAGTTCAAGACCAGCCTGGGCTACAAAGTGAGCCCAAGGCCAGCCTGAACTGCGTAGAGAGACCCTCTCTCAAAAAGACAAAAAAAAATTGTTTCTTGCTTCAGTGAGATTGGTTTAAGAAGAAATTGACCTAATCCTGAGGCATACAATGTGTTGATATCCAGGCAGCCTTAAAGATTGTCAGCTGTGAGGAAGAAAGAGGCTTTGAAGTAGACAACTTCTCATATTTTCAACATATTCCCTTGTGGAGTTTTAGTTTTACATTATGTTTTCCCAAGTTTTCCTCCAGATTTTATATACTAGCCTTTTTCCTCAGGGAAATTTGACTTGGAACATGACAGTTTAGACAAATTGTATACAGACAGGAGATCAAAACATGGACACATCAACTCAATTTTACAAAATGTCTCAGTATTTCATTGCAAGATATTGCATTCATTCAAACAGCTGCTTCTGTCTAGTTTCCACATTCTTCAAATATTTTCCTTAATATCTTATGTAACTTGGTCTACTTTTCATTTGGTATTTAAAAATGTATATATTTGACTTTTTGGGTGTGCAGATTATTGATAGATAAGTGCAAGAATCAATAGAACAAATATTTCCTGTACATTTCTCTTATAATTAATTTTATAGATAATGGAGTGCCTGAGAATCTTTCAAAAATAAAATAACTAATATGTTTGTGTACTAAACAATTGGCAGAAGAGTGTTATTAATAATATAGTGGGAATAGATTCAGAATTCAGGTTCCACTTCCTTTTCTATGGAAGAGAGAGTCAGTTGTCAGGTTTCAAATCATCCAAGATGGAGACCAAAGCAAAGGGATGGAGAATGTGAAGGAAAATAAGGAGACACCTTTGAGTAAGGATAATGTAATACTGGCATATATTGCAGTATTACTGAAAATAGAAAATTAATGCATGTTAGTTATAAGTAAATGATGAAAAATTAATCTCTCTCCCATTTGAACTGGATAATTGCATAGTACATTCTTGTTAACTTCCAACTAACATTGTATCAGCTTGTATGCTTTTAGTTATGTTAATGAAACCTATCACAAAAAGCTGAAAACAAAATCAAAAGAGACAAAAATACTGACTTTAGCTACAGAATTAATTATTGTAACAGGAAATTTGGGGGAAGAATGAGCGTTGTGTTTAAGTGAGAAGGGTCAAGAGAGAAGAGAAAGAAGGCCGCCATTATTGCAGTACGCTCACCTACCGTATTAACTCACTCACTGTGTCATTCAAAAACAGAACCACTGGGTGTCTACCTGTCCCTTGCCACAATGTAACTGGCAAGATCCTAGGGAGCCTCTGAGCAGATAGTAAAGACATCCAGCACACCCTTCATTCTACAGTTGCAGACAGGGCCTAGTCTGTGACTTGACTTATTAGTACGTGCATTTAATGAGTAACTTGGGATGTAGACATGACAGTTTCAAGTGTATAAATGTGCAGATTCTGAAATGCCTTCCCTGGCAACTCTGAGAGCTTTCAGTTTTCCGTTTCCTGGGGAAGATGGATCCTTAGATACACACAGCCTCTTAAAGATTTCCTTTGTCTCTGAATCAGTATAAACCGAGAGGAGCATTTGGTAGAGTGGGGCTTTCTTTCTGGCAGAACAAACCAGACTTTTCAAAAAATAAACGCATAGAACTGTGAAAGCATTATTATTTTTTCTCTGAAGTGATTAAGAGCCTAGGATGAGTTAATAAGTAGCTAGTGAAACAGAGAGAAGGTGGTAATGAGAGTTCTACTGCTGTTCTATTAGCTAAACTAAATTAGGCCTAAGGGTGATAAGACTGAAGGGGGTGTATGCATTGTAGGACAAAAATACATCAACAAACAGAAAACTTCTTGGAGAAAAGAAGTCTGGTATCTCTGAAAATATTTTAATCAAATGAGAACAGAGTGATCGATTTTTTGCCATAATTGGGTAGAATTTATGTATATGAAAGAAATAGAACTGTTTTGTGGTTTCTACTTTTTTACTGAATTAATTAAATTAAGAAATGCCATTGAGCAACAGTTATGCCAGAGATTGTGATAAGCAATGAAAGCAGTAGGAAAGATCAACAAACAAGAGATATGAGACCCCCATGGAACTTATATTTTAGTGCAAGATCTTTCCCTCTTTACCAAAAACTTCTCCCAAATATGTTAAAAGTAGTTATACTCTACATTTCATATTTCTTTATTCTTTCTATAATTCCTTTCCAATTTTAATACAGCTTTTAACTATTTTTTTTATGGCAGAAGGAAACGTTTTTAGTCAAGTAGTAATATTTAGGACCTTTGACTTTTTGTGCTTAAGGCATAATCATCTGTTTTTTCCCCAGGAAGAAGCACATTCTTGTGGTCCTGGCATTTTGCTGAGATGTTCTCACAGCCTTAACTGTATCCAGCCCTCACAGTGAGTGCGCGCCTTCATCAGTCTGCATTGCTTATCTCCCCGGACCATCACGAGTCTTCTGTAAATGGGTTGTTACATTCCGGCTCTATTTCCATCCTGGAATTCCCCCTCCTTTTCCAATCAAGTCTTTCTAAGTATTCTTCTCAGCACTAGTGAAACTTAAAAGATGCAAAGGAATATTGGCACTAAGTGATTGTATTTTTTAAATAATTGTATGTAGTAATCGATTGTCTTCTGTTTTTCTCAATACTGTTCACACCGGGTTAGGCCATAATTTATACTTCCTTTCAGAAATTTTGTGTTTCACTTTGTAGTTAAAACATTGTTTATGCAACTTAAATCAGGAAGATAAAAGTGATCGAAATAGATTGGATGCTGCATGAGCCAGGAATGAGTTGTAACTTACAGTCTCTGTAGCATGTAGTTGAGACCATGGGTATGAAGCCGTCCTGCCTTGGTTTAAATCACAACTGACCTTGGACACAGTTTGCTCATCTGTCAACGGGAATGATGACATGCACTTCACAGGTTACCATGGAAACCAAATTAGTTGTCAAAAGTGAAGTACTCAGAACATTGCTTGACATACAGCAAGCTCCATATGTTAATAAAATTATCGTTTTCATGACTGAGGGTAGATTACAGTCCAAGATAGGAAAGAACATTCCTGAATTGAAGAGATTAGAACTATAAACATTTGCAAAATAGGTTAAAGTTTGAAATTGACTTATATAATATTTATAATTGGTTTAAAAAAGCTTAGTATTATATCAAATAAAAAACTGACTTTAATTGGTAATATAATTTTATAAAAATAAATGCAATATTGAAATGTCCCTTTTGAAGTAGGAATTATATAGTTAGCAATTTGAGTTTGCTTCTCTGTGAGCTTCCTACTCACGTACTTTGGCAAGTTTCATCTTATGTTAGCTTTTCTCATTGTTTTATAGGATTTAGTTCCTGTATATCTGATGTATTAGGAAAGGACTTCTAGTTCTCTGCATTCTTTTTTCCATAGGGTGAAATGTACCTAGTGTTAAAGAAAAAAATTTTTATAATTGTTTGTTGGCGCAATTTAGATATGCATAAAGATCACATTCATTTCACCTTAGTTTCTCTTTTCCCATTACCCTGCCTTCTCTTTAATACCTACTCTCCTCATTATTTGCCAAGCTTATTTCTATTTTATCATCTTAAATTTTTTTCTTTTGTCTTCCTTCCGCCACTCAATTCCCTTTCCCTTTGAACAATTGCTTCCTATTTCACAATATCTATTATACATTTTAGTTTTTATTAACACTTTCTCACACCAGAGAGACAATGCAGTATTTACACATATGTGTCTGATTTATTTCACTTAAGTCTCAAGGTCCATCCATTTAGCTATAAATGTCTCAATTTATCCTTCTTTATGACTGAGTAGTACTCCATGGTAGAAAATAAATCACATCTTTTTTTATCCATTTGTAGGTTGATGGGCATTTGGATTATTTCCAAGATTTAGCTGTTACAAACTGTGCTGCTGTAAACATGGGTGCACATATATTGCTGTGGTATTGCAATGATTTTAATTCTTTTGGGAAGATACCTAGAAGGGGAATAGATGGGTCAAACAGAACAGTGTTTTGAGGAATCTCCACACTGATTTCCACAGTGTATATACCAGTCTATACTCCCACAATAGTGGAGAAGCATTCCTTTTCCCCCACAGCCCTGCCAGCATTTAGTATTGGTAGATTTGCTGAGAATAGGCAGAGTGAGATGGACTCTCATCATTGTTTTAATTTGTATCTCTCAAGTTATCAGTGTGTTAAACATTTTTTTTCATATATTTATTTGCCATTTGTACTTCTGAAAAGTGCCTATTCATTGCAGATACCTATTTTTGGATTGGGCTTTTAAATTTGTGGGATTGGTCTGATTTTTCAATTCTTTATATGTTCTACATAGTAATCCTTTGTCTGAAGAACAACTGGCTAAGATTTTTTTCCATTCTCTGAGTTATCTTTTCAATCTGTTGGGTGATTTCTTTTGCCAAGCAAAGGCCTTTTAGTGAGATGAGAGCCCAGCTGTTGATTCTTTGTAGTGTTTTCTCTGTATTTTCAGTCAAGGTTTTATTCATGAAATCTTTACCTACAACTATATCTTCAAGAGTCCTACCTATTCTCTCTTTTAGCAGATTTAGTGTTTCTATGTTAGTGTTTAGATCTTTGAACCATTTTGATGTTAGTTAGTATGTGTTGATATACATAGGTCTAGTTTTAGTTTTCAGCCTGTGGAAAGCTAGTTTTTCCAGCACCATTTATTAAAGAGGATTTCTTGTTTCCAGTAAACATGTTTGTCAAGATGGCTAAGTGTGTTCGAAGTTGTTTCTGCATCTTGTAATCTTTTCTGTTGATCCTCAGGTCTTTTTATTGTTTTTTGCCAGTACCATACTGTTTATATGACAGTAATTCTGTAGTATAATTTCAAGTTAGGTATGGTGATGCCCTCTGCTTTGCCTTTGTTGCCCAGAATTGTTTTTTCTATTCTAGGTCTCTTCTAGTTCTAAATGAATTGTAGGATTGTTTTCTCTTATTCTCTGAGATATGCTAATGGTGTTTTGATTGGGATTGTATTAAATCTGTATAACCATTTTGAGAGTATGGCCATTTTTACTTTGTTGGTTCTTCCTATGCATGGGCAAAGGATATCTTTCCATTTTCTGATATCGTCTTCAATCTCCATCATCATGCTGTTCTTTTTTATGTTAATACATGGCTATAAATTTTATTCATGGGACTACTTTTAATGTGTCACATAAATTCTGGTGTGTTGTATTGGGATTATTGTTTTATTTAATTATAGAAACTATCAGTTTTTTCTTTAGTTTCATCTGTGATCCATTGGTTTTCAGCAGGGTATTTAATTTTCATGTGTCAATGGAGTTTTTGTGGTTTCTTTTTTATTTTAAAAAACAAAACAGAAAAAAAAGGATAGAAATGATAGTGAATTTCAAAAAAGAGAAAAAAGTAAGGAATTACCACTAGTTAATATAATGCACATTGTTACCTCAGAACTAGTTGCTCAGGTTACAAAAGCTAGACACAAAAGTGATCAATCAATGACAGCACAAACTTCTTTTTGATGAACCTCTGACATATTAACAGTATAGTTATTATCTAGCATACATATACATACATACTCTTCCTTCTTCCTTTTTCCTTTCTCTTATTCCAGTAGTTCTGTATTTTTGAATGCTTTCTTTCTCTTTTATTATTGCAATATCTATTGTACATTTTGGATATTATTACTCTTTCACATTTTTATTTTTATTTTGTTTTTACACTAGGGAGACAATATATTTATAAATGTGAGGAGGTTTTGTGGTTTCTTTTGCATTGATTTACAATTTCATTGCACTATTGTCTGATAATATGCATGGGATAATTTTTATTTTTTTTTTGCATTTACTTCAGCATATTCTGTGGGCTATGATGCAGTCTATTTTGCAGAGCATCCCCTTGCCTGCCCAAAGGGATGAGTATTTTGATGTTGTGGGATGGAACACTCTGTAGATATCTATTTGTTCACAGATTTGGTTCAATTCTTATATTTCTTTGTTGAATTTTTTGCCTAACTGATCTATCTATTCATGACAATAAGGTATTAAATTCCTCCATTATAATTGTGTTAGTGCTTATTTGATTTTTCATGCCTATTAATATCTGTTTTATATAGGTACCCTTGTTTTTCATACATACATACATATTTATGATTGTTACCTATTCTTCTTGAAGTTTTCCTTTGACAAGTACATAGTGTCCTTCATTAATTCTCTTTGGCCAGTCTTGGTTTGAAGTTCACATTAACTGCAAATAGGATAGCTACTCCTTGTTTTTTCCTAGGTTCCTGTTGCATGGAGCATTGTTTTCCATCCTTTGACTTCCAGTCTGTGAATTTCTTTTTGCATTAAATGTGTTTCTTGAATGTCCCATATTGTCACCTCTTATTTCTTGATGCATTCTGCTAGTCTATTTTTTTTTATTGGTGAATTGAGACCATTTACATTGATGGTTATAGGTGATACATATTGGTTTGTTTTTGACATATCATTTTCCTGTTGATGGTTTCTTTTTTTCCCCTCTGTTTAATTGCTTGCCCTACCTGGTGGTTCCTTTTGTTGTTGTTCTTGGAATTATGGTCATTTTAATCCCTATCCAGAATATCTTTCAGTACTCTTGGTAAGGTTGGTTTGATGGTAATAAATTTCTTCAGTTTTTCTTTGTCATGAAAGTATTTTATTTCTCCATTAATTTTGAAACATATTTTTGCAGGATATAGCAATTTCAGCTTGAAGTTGTGCTCTTTCAGGAATTGAAATACTTCAAGTTCTCCTTGATTTAAGGGTTTGTGTTGAAAAGCCATCGGTGATTCGGATGGGCTTTTTTTACATGTGATTTTTTCTTTTCTTTACCTTCTTTTAATATTTTCTTTTTATGCTGAATTTCCAGAATCTAGATTATTATATACCTTTGTGTAGATTTATTTTTGCTCATGACTAATTGGAGTTGTATATGCCTCACTTATCTGCATGTCAGTTTTGTTTTTATGCTTGGGAAGTTTTCTATTACCTCTCCAAACAGGTTTTCTTATGTCATTTGTAATGTCTCCTGCATTTTCAATGACTCCAATCAGCCTTATGGTCTTTGTTATTGTCTTGCAGTAGTGTATTATTTTCTCATGGCCATTTGCTATTTTTAGGAGATCTTTCTTTATGTGATTGTTAACTAGGATCCTGTCTTCTAGGTCTGATAGTCTATCTTCACTTTCTCTATTTGATTTTGCAAACTTTCAATGGAATTTTGAATATCTATTTGAATCTGTTTCATGGATTACATTTCTTTCCTATGTTGGGCATTCATGATCCATTTTTTTATGCTCTATTTTTTTATCTGTGTCTACTCTAGATTTGTTGAGCAAATCCTTCATTAAGAGCATCTCTATTTTTTAAAAATTTTTTAATTTTAAAGAGAATAAAACAAAAGAGGGCAGAACAGAGCATATCAGAACAGGACAACATAGGCAACACAGTACTTTACATTAAGACAACCGGACATTAACAGTAGCTATCACAATATCTCTTTCTCTGCTATAGTTGAGCATAGTTTCAAATACAATAATATCAAATGTAACAAAATAGTATAAAACCATTCAAAGCATGAAAGAATTACAGGGCATTCTGAACCGAATAACAGAGAATGATCAATGGGTACTATAATATCTCATATTCAATGAAAAATTTTGTTTATACTATCACATATATTCAAATCCCAATAAGACACAACATGGCATCTCTATTTTTTACCTTGACATTATTACTGTTTTGGATATATATATATATATATATATATATATATATATATATCCAAATATATATATATTTGGATATATATATATATTTTTTTTTCTTCTTTGGATATATATCCAAATATATATATATATATATTTGGATATATATATATATTTTTTTTTCTTCTACTCTCATTCCAGTGAATTCAGGTGGGTAAATTTGTTTTCCTTTATCTCCTTGTCCCTTGGCTGGAAGTCTGGGATTACATTTTGCTTCTGTGTCTTGTCATTTTCTATCCTTTATTTTAATTTATTTTCTATGTTGCTTGTATTTTTCCTATGTTAGGTAGCTTTATCACTGATACTGAAGCTTTCCTAGGGAATATCTATTCCTCTGAATTTTCTTCTAGGTGTACCTGGCGGTCAGTCTTTGTGCCTGTTCCAGGGTTCTATTTTCCCAGTTTACTAAGAATGATGGTTTTTATTTAGCTCTGCACCCAGTCTTTTGTAATGGGCTATGGGAATTATTGTGACCTCAGATTATCACACTGTTATCATACAAAGCTGAACAATTGATTACAGCAAGTATGACATCTTAGCTAAAGCAGTATAATTAATAATGACAATATCATTAAGCATAGTCGAGAAATTGATAATTTGTGGTGACTGCTAATTTGGTATCTCTAACCACACAATCAAGATCTATAGTTTTATTACAACCTCCACCACAGACCAGAAGTTTGTATGCAGTGGGTTTCCCCTTGGTAGAGTGATCTTATCCTGTGTAGAAGGGGAAATTAAGAGGGCAAGGGTACAAAACAGAGCAATAGATGAAGAAAAATATAGAAGAAGATTGAAGGGCTAAGGATGATCACTTAAATTTGGGGAAGCTGGAGAAGAGGACAGAAGAGAAAGAATGGAGGAGAAAGCAAAAGAATTTCAAGGCAAACCGCAAAGACTAGAGACAGTGTCCATTCACCTACAAATATCAGAAAACACCAAAAAAAAAAAAAGGTGAGGAAAGAGAAAGACAAGACAGAGAAAACAAACCAAACAATAAAACTCAAAATGTGTATAACATTCCCCCAGAATAAAAAAAAGTAAAAGTAGAAAAAAATTATTTAAAACATTTCTTCAGTCCCCTCAGTTCAGCATTAGTTCCCTCTTCAAAGCCAGAATCTGCACTGAATAATCCCTCCAGGTCTGCAGTAGGATTACTGCTGAGTGTGGGGCTGATCTTGGCTACATCATTGACTCTTCTTATATGAGTTGGTTAGGGCAGGGGAGTACCCTTGTGCGCAGGAGCCAAGGTCATTTACCCACTGGTCGCCAGGCAGGTGGTGGTGCTATTGTCCAGCCCTCGGCTGCCTGGCCGCTTGCACTGAAGGCCAAAGGGTTGATCTTTTGCTTTGCAACTAGGGCTAAGGGCTGGCTCTGGTGTTCAACAGATTGGAGCCTAGGTCCCAGCTCCTACTCCTCAGCCAGGTACTCCCCAGTCTGTTTTGCAACTGCCAGCTGTCTACCGTGACTGGACAGACCTTCCTTCCTTCCACTGCATTCCACTTGGCACTGAAGCGACCCTGGGTCTATTCTACTGCTGGAATTTGAGCCTCAGAACTTAGAGGTAAAATGGTGGCCTCACCCTCCCACTGCTACTCTGCAACTTGGGGTGGGGCACCTGCACCCTGGTTCATTTCCGGGCTGCTGCCTGTGGGGTGGGCTGCTTGGAACGTGTCTTGCGTTCTCACTGCTGCCTCTTACTGCACAAGACTGTAAGTCCAGCTCTGGTCTCCGTCTCCAACTGCTGGTTCTGTGGGGGCTCTTAGGAAATGGGGTCCCATGGCCCAGTGGGGAGCATGGGGTGGGAGATTAGAAGAATTTCAGCATGTTCTTTGTGGTTTTTTCTGAGCCATTCTTTTCCCAGTGACAGAAAGATGAGAACACATGCATGGAACTGCTGTGCACAGACCTATTATTTGTCAACAAGTATTTGTTAGACAGTATTTGTTAACAAAAGAAGGCATGATTTTATTGCAACACTTTGGGAAATGTGTTATTATTTTACTACTGGAATTTGCCAAACACTCCATACAGCATGCATATCTACTCCATACAGCATAAATATCTACTCCATACAACATATGTATCATTGGCTTTTTCAAAACCATTGGGTCTGCTGTTAAAATGTTCTTCCACATATAACATAGACATCTGATACTCATCTATCTCCACAAAACTAGCCAGCCTTCATAGAATAGTTGGAGCCTTATTATGGATTATCTGATAAATGGATCAGTGCAGCACATTATAGAATGAATGAGTTGATTCCTAAATCCTAATGTCCAACAGTCACTGTGCTTTCTCCTTATGGTGGGTTTTCAAGGTACAGAAAATTGTGTCTCATGTTGGAGAAAATACTTTCACCTTCATATTGCCAGATTCCTAGAAACCTCACAAATAAAAGGATAAGAGTCCTGATCTTCCTCAGTTTATCTCTTATTGTGTAGCATTATGTTTCTTAAAAGCAAAGTACTTATTAGTCATGCAAAATGTCATAGATACTTGGTTTTACATGAAGTTGTGAGGTCTACTCTGTAATGATCAGAGTTCTTTTAGGTTGTACTGTGATAGAAAACAGGAATCAATAGAACCCTAAAGAAAGGCATTTGATGTTTATCACTTCTTCCACAGGAAGGCATGATTTATTTTATTATATTTTCTGACAGAAAGAGCTAGGATAGACATTTTGTAAGCCATTAGCTGTGGATAATGTGGCAGGAGTTTGTTAATCTGCTCTAATAAACATACTGCAATCACTATGATGACCTGATTATCTGTGACAAAATTTATACTCAACCAGCCTTGAAGATCCACATGGCTCTTGTATTGACAAAACATTCTTCCAGTTGTCCCTTCTCACATGGAACCAATATTGGAATTTCGTCAGTCGCTAAATATGCTTTTTATCACTATATAGCCTGATTATGTGGCAGTGATTACACAGGAGCTACTGAAAGATGGATTTAAGATAAGACTCTAACCTCTGAAAGCCTACACTGTGACTAGCAGGACAGGATGACATTCCAGATTCCTTCATTAGTTAAGAAAAAAAATTCTTACTATGCAATTTGAATTACACAATTATTATATGTCTATCCAGTCATTTTTTTCCTTTCTGTAGAGTGAAATTTAATAATTTCCTTCTCCTATAAATAAATTGTTTCAACTAAGTCTTCAAACTCGTTGATAGCTATGCCCAGTAATTGCTTGTATTTTAAAGTATTTATTTTTCAGAAGCTGTATACACTTTTAATTCATTACATTGTTAATTATTCCTCAGTTTTTAATTTGTAGTTACTCATTCAAAAGTTTTATCCAGTTTTTAATTGGCACTTTTAAAAACAGACTTTAATTTAAATATGTTCTATTTTTGGTTAATATTTCATTGGTTCCTACCAATATTTTAAGTATCACCTTTCTTTTAGGTTACTCAGAAGGTTTTTAAACTTTTAAAGTGGAAGCTGAACTCTCAGGTTTCTGCCTTTTTTTGGTCTTGTAAGCATTTCTACAGATTTATTGAAGTATAATTAGGAATAAACACGTATATATTGAAGAAGTACCGCATGGTGTTTTGGCATATGTGTACACTGTCAAATGATAGCAAGCTAATTAAGTCTGTCACCTCTCACAGATACCTTTGTATGTCTGTGGTGAAAATGATGTCCATACACTTAGCAACTTTCTAGTTTGTCAGCAATGCGTGATATGCAATACACACACGTGTACAATACAGTGCCATGACTTAGTCACCACACTATACATTGTATCAGCATAATTTGTTATTAACATAAGAATTTGAGTCTATAATTTTTACTTGAATCATATCTTTACATTACCGACATTGATAACTAGTATTATCCTTATGAATCAGTTACATTTTCTTATTTTCTCAATGGTTTTGTTTTTGATAGTCTTTTTGTTTGTGGTCTGCTGTTTTTTATTTTTACAGTGCTGGGGGTTAAATTCAGGGCCTCACCCATGCTAGGCAAGAGCTCTACCACTGGGCTACAGCCCTAGCCTATGATTTTTTTTTTACACATACATTTAAAAAGTATAATAGTTTTAAATTTCTAAATTTTTAGTTGTATTTATTTTTATGTTCAAATTACTTGATTATCAAGCTTTTAGTTTCTCGGTAATTGTGGATTCTCATGAAGTTGTAAGAAAGATGTAGACCACAGGGATCCATTGCCCCTATAGTAACTATTTTTTTTGCAAACTATGGTAGTACAATTTCAAAAATAGGTTTATGGGGGCTGGGGATTTAACTCAGCAGCATAAGAGCCTGCCTTGCAAGCGCATGGTCATGAGTTCGATCCCCGGTACCGATAAAAAAATTAGGTTTGTGGACATTCATTCAAGATATAGAGCATATGTCTGCCCACAAGGAATCCCTCATATTGTCTTTTAATGACCACATCCACTTCTTTGTTATTCCTTTCTCCCTGTCTACCCCATTTTTAAACCCTGGTGACTGCTAACTTATTCTCTACTTTTGCAATATTGGTGCTTCAAGGGAATCATACTGCAAGTAATTATTTGTAATTTTCTACTTTATTAAACATGATTCTTTGGAGATTTAGTGAAAAAGTCTCAAGTATCAACTTTTTTCTTTTATAGCACTTATCAGTATTGTATGGAATGGACTTACCAGATTGGATCACTCTCCCATGGATGTTATCTCCAATTTTTCATTATCATGATTAAAGTTGTGATAACCATTCACATAAAGGTTTTTGTGTGACATTATGTTTTTATTCATCCAGAATGATAACCCGGGAGGTTTTGGAGAACTTCATAATACTGGGTTTTTTTTTCCTTTTTTCTTTTAGAGCATATAAAACAAAACAAAACAGGACAAAGTGATTCAGAACAGAACAATGCAAGCAACACAGGACTTTAAAACAAAGACAACAGGAAATCAACAATGACTGCCATAATGTCTCTTGTTTTCTTCAAAATAGCTGTCCTTACCTTCACACACAATGGAGTCAAATGAAACAAAATAGAATAAAACCAATCAACACAAAAGAATGAAAGCATCATAGGACTTCAAACCAAGACAAGAGCAAATCAATAATGTCTCTTGTTTTCTTCAAGATAATTGTCTATATCTTCATACATAATAAAATCAAACAATAGAAAACAGACTAAATTCAATCAAAACAAGAGATGAAAGTATTACAGGACTTCAAAACAAGATAATAGGAAATGAACAATGGCTACTATAATGTCTCTTGTTTTCTTTAAAATATTCATCCATACTCTCACACATAATAAAATCAAATAAAACAACAGAATAAAAACAATCAAAAAAATGAAAGCATTATAGGACTTCAAAACAAGATGATAGGAAATCAACAATGGCTACCATGATGTCTCATTTTCTTCAAAATAGCTGTTCATACCATCACACATATTAAAATCAAACAAAACAAACAGAATAAAACCAATCTAAACAAGATAGTGAAAACATTATAGGACTTCAAAACAAGATAATAAGAAACCAACAGTGGTTACCAAAATACATCTTGTGATCTTCAAAATAGCTGCCCATACCATCAGAGTAAAATCTAACAATAAAAGACAACAAAACCAAATAAAAAAATTATGAGAACTATACAAGAGTTCAAGACAAGACATTAAGAAATTACCAGTGGTTACCCCTTTTCCCTCCTAGGGATTTTCTCCCCTATCACTTTCATAATATCTTTTGTGCTTTTTAGAGCCAACTAATTCTTTGGGTTTTTTTACGCTAGGGAGATAACTCAGTGCTCACCCATATGAGTTCAGCTGTTTTGTCCATGAACATGATCTCCAGTTGCACCCATTTACTTACAAGAGATTATCCTACTTTATAGCTGGGTGGTTTTCCCTTGTATGAAAATACCATATCTTTCTTATCCATTCTGCAGTCGATGGGCATGTTATCCTTGCTTTTTTCTGGTCTCTTGTCACATGGAACAATTGTTTTCTCTCCTTTGATTTTCAGTCTATGAATTTCCTTTTGAGATAAATGTGTTTCTTGTAAATAGTATATTGAGGTATTTTGTTTCTTGATTCAGTCTCCCTGTGTTTCTTTTTATTGGTAAATTGAGATCATTACATTCATAGTTATAACCAGCATACATCAGTTCATCACTGAAATGCTATCCTCCTGTTGGTGGCCCTGTATGTTTCCCCTTCATTCAATTGCCTGTCCTGTTTGGTGATCCTACTCTGCTGCTGTTCTTGGACCATGGTCAGCTTTCTCTCTCTCTAGAAAATCCTTCAGCACTCTCTGTAGTGTTAGTTTGGTGCTCATAAATTCCTTCAGTTGTCCTTTATCATGAAAGTATCTTATTTTTTCATCCATTTTGAAAGATAGTTTTGCAGGGTACATCAATATGGGTTGCAAGTTGTTTTTTTTTTCAGAATTTGAAACATTTTACTCCAAGCTCTTCTCATCTGTATGGTTTGTGTTGGTAAATCTGCCATGATTCTGACTGGTTTTCATTTATAGGTGATCTGTTTCTTTTCTCTAATAGCTTTTAATTTTACGTTCTTGTGCTGAATTTCTGGGAGCTTGATTATTATGTCTGTGTACGGATTTACTTTGGCTATGGCTAGTTGCAGTTCTATATGCCTCGGTTATCTGAATGCCAGAACCTTTTCCCACGTTTGGGAAGTTTTCTGCTGTTACTTCTGTAGCCTTTTTATAGCCTTTTTATTTCATTTTGGTTTACTCATGCTTCTTTGATGACACCTTTCCTTCTTAAATAATTTTTTGCATCATCTTGCAGCCACTGAATTATTATTTCCTGATTCCTTGTTATTTTTAAGAGATCCTTATTTTTAGAATTGCTAGCTGCAATCCTGCGTTTAAGGTCTGAGAGTTTATCTTCAGTCTCTTTCAAGTGGTTTTGCCAGCTTTCAGTCAACTTTTTAATTTCCTGGCTATCTCTTTGAGGCTGTTTCATACATTGCAAAGCCTTCCTATATTGTTCATTCAACATTTCCATCATTTTCCTTTACTCTTATTTTTTAATCTATGTCTTTTTTATGTATGCTAAGCAATTCTTTCATTATATTTGTGATTTCTTCTTTTACCTGAGACATTATTTGTGATCTCATTACTTGTACAGTCTCATGAAGTTGTTTCTTTACTTTAGTTGCTGTCCTTTCAGAGATTTCATGTGTGTAACTTCCATTTTCTTCCATGACTGTATCTCTCAGACTTGTTCTGTGTAGGCTGGAGGTCTGAGATTGCCTTTTGCTTCGTTGTCTTGACATTCTCCTGGTTTCCTCCCAAGAAGCCAGTTGTGGAGTCCCAGGTATTTCCCATGTTGGCTGCCCTTCTGTGGTGTAGAGAAATGGGACAGGCACCTGCGTTTTTCTTACTCCGAATTCCAAGGGAGGTATCAGGGTCTGGGGCAGGCTTCTCAAGACCTATGCAGCTACACTGGGGGTTCCCTGATGGTCCAGGCTACATGGCGGTGGGGCTGCTTCTTCTCAGCCTACATGTCTACACTGGGACTCCCCAACAGTGGCAGGCACACAGAGGTATGTTTATATGATTTTCTGGATGGATTCTGGCTACAGTGATGGAAGGAAGCAAGGTCCTCAGTGATGGTCTGCAGGTGCATGGAGTTTATCTGGCTGGGTCTTCTTTCCCGTGCTGGCTGCCCACAGGATGCAAGCATTCCAGTGGCGGTGACCAGCATGCAAAGGCAAATCTCTAGGATATTCTTTTTATTCAAACGTCAACGGTATTTCAGAGTAGCCAGTGATGTATGAATAATGCAGTTCTTCCACAGTTTTACTAGCCTTTGCTGGAATTGGACCAGCAAGCCCTATTAGAGAGATAAATGAAGACATGAGAGAAAATATCTTTGTCTTGGAGCCAGAGACTTCACCTGAATGGAGTGAAGCTCTGAAAATTGACTCAAATCTCCAGGTTTATTGAGGAATAACAAAGGCATAGAGCTTTGCTGAGCACAGATGTTTGCTTTAGGTAGACAGGCAGGCAAGCGAAGGCATAGTGAGTGACAGTATGGCTGAATAATTAACTTTTATCTGATTGTTTCCTCAGGAGCTTCCTCATTTTTCCCGAGATCTATCTCTGCACAAGTTGACAAAACATCTTGTTAGCAGTCTTTCGCCTTCCGAGTGTACCCCAGTGGACACTGACCCATTGGATGTGGCAAGGAACTCCACAGCCCTTTGCAGTATATTTTGCTTTTGCCATTTTGGTAAGTGAGGGATAATATTTCACATCAATTTTAACTTGGTTTCTCTTACTGTCTAATGATGTTGAATGCCTTTTCTTTTTGTTTCAAGTATTTGTTAATGTATTTCTAATCGACATAAAAAGTTGTACATATTAATCATGTAGAATATGGTATTTTTAAATGCAGATATTATGGAATGACCCAATTGTGCCAATTAATATATGTATCACTCATGTATTTATCAGTTTTGTGGCAAGAACACTTCAGATATGCTCTCAGTAGCTATCAGAAATGTAAATCATTGTTATAAATTACTATATTCTCCAATGTTGAACATAGATTTTAAACTCATTGCTTGTATTTAACTGAATTTTTGCATCTTTCAACCAATATGTTCCTATTCCTTTCCTACCCCAGCCTTTGGTAACTACCACTCTCCTCTGTGGACATCTCTTCATGTACTTGTCATTTGAGTGTCTTCTTTAATGAGGCTCCTCTTCATGTCTTTTGCCTATTTTCTCATTGGATTTTTTTCACTATTGAATTATGAGGCTTCTTTAGGTATTTTAGTTACTAGTCCTTTATCAAATATATGTTTTTAAAACATTTTATCTACATCCAGAGCTTGTCTTTTTATTTCCTTTAACAGGACTTTTCTCAGATAAAAGTTTTAAATTTTGATGAAGATCAGATCATCAATTTTTCTTTTTATGGCTTGTGCTTTTTGTTAAATCTGAAAACTTTTTCTTAGTCTTCAATCAAGATTTTCTTTCTTATATTGTCTCTGGCAGTATAATTGTTTTACATTGCATATTGAATTTTTCCATGTTTAATTTGGAGTGAATTTTGAATGAAATATGAGAATTAGATTGAGCCAATTCTGTTTTAACTATGACTGTCTGCCCCAGTGCTATGTGTTGACAAGGCTAGTTTTCCTCTATCAAATTACTTTCAAACAGTATTAGAAGGTGGAAACTTTAAGCAGTGGTAGGGTAAGGAGGCTTTCACCCTCATTAATGAAATAAAGGCTTTGTAGATGGAGTGGGTTGAGTTCCCTAGAGTGGGTTGTTATAAGTCAAATCTGGCCCTTCATGCCTTCTCTTTTTCCTCTTTGTGTTGTCCTCTGTCTTTCTCTCACAGGAGTCTTCTACACACCTTCCAGATGGAAGTGCTGTGTTCTTGGACTTCTAGACCTCCAGAAATGTGAGAAATGTATTTCTTCTTTATATAAATTAGTCTCTGGGGTTCTATTATAACCATAGGAAATAGATTAAGACAAATCCTATACACATTTCTTAGATATTTTATATCTGATCTTGTATCTGAATTGTCCATTTTGGCTTTCTACATTATTAGAATAAATCATACCTTTACTTTCAATTAAGTAGGCACAACTATTACATTCAAGAGACGAAGACTCTTTGCTCTCATAACTTAAACTGAAAGCTTGGATGACTTTCCAAAGTATTTGGATAATGTGTCATTGTCTTATTATTTATCATAATGTTCCTTTTTTCTCATTATTACTGGAAAAGAAAGCCAAGTTTCAAATTCATTTTTCTACTTTCTTTTATATTAAATTGACTTTGAAACAAAAAGTTGCTGAACTGAATTGTCTTCTTCATTTTCAGTAAAGCATGTAAGAAAATTCCCATATGAATTTTATGGTTTTCCAGGGAATTGTAATAACTAAGTTGGAAAATATTGTTCACATCTTTGAGGGTGAGAAATGACTAAAAAGAGCTTTAATATCTAGATTAGAGGCTATACACTGAGTAAAAGTAGAAATCTAATGCTCACAGATTCAAGCATATTTTACTTATTTGCTAAAGAAATTGTGAAAATATGTAGAACGATCTCCCAAAGCAATTCATTCCATAGAGACCACGGTGTATCTTGTAAGAACAAAAATACTAATAAAGATTATTCATTTTTTTCGCTTAGACTTTTGGGAGGTTATCCTGGGACAATGAATATGCAAGGGAATCTGTGTTCATTGTGAATCTCTTTTTTCTACCTTGAAGTTCAAGTTATCCTCTAACTATAGTTAGGGCTACATTAATGCAGATGAAATCTACAGTAACACTTAGCTCTCTGGTAATAAGATAACAACCAGAAGTATTGCCCTTTCATGGAATACAAAATAAAATAATAATATTGACAATGATTAACAGTAGTAACTGCTAACAATGATTATTCTTTCTTTCTGCCCCCCTTTTTTTTTTGAGACAAAATTTCTCTATAGAGTTCAGGCTTACCTTGAACTCACTTTGTACCACAGACTGGCCTCAAACTTGCAGTGATCCACTGCCTCAGCCTTCTGCGTGCTGGGATAATGGGCATGTGCCATCATGCTTGGGGCTGTGACAATGATCATTATTAACCACAGTCAATATTAATAATGAGTACCAAGTAAAATAAGAACAACAATAATGATAATGTTCAAATGTCAGATATCTAAAACAAACAACTAGAAATCATGCTCTTACTGGAACTCTAAGTAATAATAATGATAATTTATACATATTAATACTTAAGTTTCCTCTCAGCATGTTTAGAGAGAGAGCAGTGATAGTGTCAAATTATGTCTCTTCATTTTTTTTTCTTTTTTTGGTACCAGGGATCAAACTCACGACCTTATGCTTGTCAAGCAGGTGCTTATCCTGCTGAGCTAAATACTTGCCCCCTGTCTCTTCATTTTTAATGAATGTATTTCTAATGACATACATTAAAGATTTTCTTTAAAAATGCCTCAGATTTCTTAAAAATTGACACAGAATTTTCTAACATTATTTTGAAAATGACATAGTAAATTAGCAAAATATCTAATACACAATAAATTCTTGAAAAGATCTTTCCTTAGTGCCATGTTGGGATATATCTAAACTTGAAGACTTTGATGCCACTGTCAGTGATGTTGCCTAATTTTCTAAACAAATTTCTAGAACACTGACACAATGATAATTTTAGGACTTGTTTTTTTTTTTACTTTTAGAAAATAAACACAATTTATACTTAAGATAAAACTCAAAATAGATGATTTCATGAGAATTTTTCAAAAGGGAGGAAAACTGGAACATAGACCAAAACATATGTACGTTAAGCAGATGAGTTGGGAACAGCACTACAGACTGACATGTTCCTCAACACTGGTGATGTCCTTTTACTGTGACAAAGAGCAGCTCATGTGTTTGCATTGTGAAAACTGCACTAACAGTAATGTCACCAAATGATAATGGTTAAAAGTGGGAAACTGTTTGGCTCATATTGAATGCTCAGACAAAAACATGTATCCCGATATTATTTTCTTCTGTAATTTGAATGATTAGCTAAGTTTTCCCCCTCTTGTTGACTAGTAATAGATTAAAACATTGGTGTGTGTTTATTAGGGTATTTACCTTAGTTTAGTTAGAACACATAGCATTTAATGCAATTAGACTAATTTGTGTGTAATCTATTCAGGCAGATATGATAGAAAGTACAGAAATTTTAAGAGCTTAGAAATGTCATTTTTTCTCACAGGAAGCTGATTTCTGAAATCTAGGTAGTGATTAAAAGGTGATAATCAATAAAGGCCCTAAGGACACAGTTGCTTACTTTAAGTTATGCTTATTCAGAAAATATTCCAAAATTTACTAACTTTAAACAAGTAACATATTAATTAACTGATCAACTTAATGAAGGCTATGTTTTGAAAAAAATGACTTCAGATCCATGAAAATGGAGTAATTATATGTTGACACAATTTCCTGAGTGATTCCTCATTTATATTGTTAATTACTTCACACATTCAGATTCTTCATCTTAGTCCTATGTATCTTTGCATTAAAGTTGCCTGTGTCTAACAACATGTTGAGTTCATCAAATGTTGTGTAAACACTGTATTTTTGGCTCAAGAAATTACCTCATTAGTAAGTTTTACCATTTTGAAAAGTGATCAGGTAAGTTTTTCTGTAAAAGGAATACTAAATAAATTATGGGTTCTAAACAAGAAAAGGCAAAGATTAGATAAACAGCACAGTGGCTTCTTTTTCTTACTTTAAGAGATAGGATTGTCAAGATTTGAAGAGAAAGCATTTAAGTGTTTTAGTTTTGTTAACTGTGTAATGAAGAATAGAATACCTGTGATGACACAGAAATGCTTCTCTGTGTATGTTTCCTAAACCTATTTAACTAAGCTCAGCTTTTCTTAGAATACAGTGGTTGCATGAAATTTTGCATTGCAGTTTGTATCTTGTGCTTTCTTTTCTGTTTAATGTGCTGCTTTCAGTATTAGATGTTATAAACAGTTTGCATTTGGCAGCCAGAGATATTTGGGAAAAATTCTTTTCAATGCTTTGCATCATTTTAACACAGAGAGCAGAAGATTCACAGCCTCATGTCACTAAATCACTATATCTGTCATTTTCTTTGCTAGTTATATTTTATTTTTTCAATTAATATTATTGCTATATTTTAGATGCACATAATGATAATATTAATCACAGGACGTTTGTATCCATATGTGATACAATTTGATTTTTCTTTTTCTCTATTTGCTTCCTCTCCCTTCAATCTCTCTTCTCATCCTTATTACAAAAACTTTGTTTCCATCTTTTCCTTCTATTCTCCCTTTTTTCTCTTTTTTCCTTTCCCCCTTCTCCTTTCTTAGTTCTCCTTTGTATTTGAATAATTCCTTCCTATTTCACAATGTCAGTTTTACATTTCAGTCCTTATTTATTTTTTCTGTTTCTCACCCCAGAGAAACCGTGTGATATTTAGATGTATATGTCAAATTTATTTCCCTTAAAAGTATAGTCTCAAGGTGCATCCATTTAGCTAGAAATGTCTCAAATTTATCCTTTCTGGGAAAGTAGTACTCCATTGTATAAAAAGAAAACCACACATTCTTATCATTTGGGCATTTGGGTTGTTTCTAAGATTTAGCTTTTACAAACCTGTACTTCTATAAACATGGGTGTGCATATATCATAGTGTGTGATACTTTTAATTCTTTTCAGAAGATACCAAGAAAGGGAACAGCAGAGTCAAATTAAATCTCTAGTTTTAATTTTTCGAGCAGTCTCCACATAGATTTCCCAAGTGGATACACCAGCTTACGTTCCCATCAACAGTGAAGAGAGGTTCGTTTTTTCCCATAGCCTCACTAGCATTTGTTATTGGTTGATTTCTTGACAATAGCTGTGCTTTCTGAGATGAGATGGAATCTCAGCTTTTTAAAAATTTGCATCTCTCAAATAACCAGTGATATTCAACATTTTTTCATACATTTATTTGCCATTTTTATTTCTTCATCTGAAAAGTGTGCAGTTCAGATGACCATTTTTGGATTGGTTTTTTAAATTTGGCAGGGGTTTGACTTTATTTGACTTCTTTATATAGTCTAGATATTACTCCTTTGAAGAACAGCTGGCAAAAATTTCTCCCACACTGCGGGTTGTCTGTTCACTTTGTTGGTGATTTCTCTTGCTGCACAAGAGCTCTTTAATAAGATATTCCAACTGTTGATTATTTGTGATATTTCCTGTGTGAGTACTGTGTTAAAAAAATTTTGTTTTCAATTGATGCGTGAAGTTGTACCTATTTATGTGTTACAATGTGATGCTTTAGCTTTATTGTGTACAATATACATTATGTAATAATACACTGTGTAATAATAAAATGTACACATTTTAAAATCAGAGTACTTATTATATCCATATCTTCAAAATTTTACTAGTATATTTTGTGGTAAGAATGCTTAAAATTCTTTCTTTTAGTTATTTTGTAATATTTAGTATAAAATTTTTTATGATAGTCACTATACTGTGAAGTAGAACAAACTTACTCCTTTCACTGTAACTTCAAACCCATTACCATTCTCTTATTCTTCCTCCCCTCTACTCAAACTTTAGTGACTTTTGTACTCTGCATCTATGAGATCAGTTTCTTTGATTTCACATAAGAATGAGATAAACAGTATTTGACCTTTTGCATTTGGTTATGTCACTGAGCCTAATATCTTTAGTTTTATCTATGTTTTCACAAATGACAATATTTCATTCTTGTTTATAACTGAATAACATTTCATCCATGAACATTTATTTGTTGCTTTTACTACTTTCCCATTTGTCATGTGTTACTGTAGAACACTTAATTAAGAAACATTTTATTTACTGAATATTTCATCTTCACATAAAGGATTCTATTTTTGCAGTGATGTACTTTTAATCACATTGATTGGGAAAGACCATATCTTACTGATACTTAATATTATCTTGAAATTGCAAATACTACTGTGTTAGTCAGTTTTCTATTACTGTAACAAAACACCTGAAATCAGCAACATATAAAAAGAAAACAGTTTATTTTGTTCTACGTTTTCAGAGTTTTTATTCCACATATGCAGTTTCTAATGGATCTGTGATAAGGCAATACATCTTGTTGGCAGTAGCATGTGATAGAAAAGGAATGCTCACTTCATGGTGGCTAGAAAACCAATAAAGCAAAAGATGGGGTGATTGAGTCCCAATATCCACTGCCAGGGCACACACCTAGTAGCTTTCCTTCTTTCCACTCTGGCCTGTCTTCTAAGTATCCCACCACCTCCCAAGAGTGCCCTAGGCTGAGGATCAAGTTTTCAACAAATGGGTTTTTTGGGACACTCAACATCCAAACTATAGCAGCCACTGTCCAATTTATAATAGGTTCTCAGTTAATTAAAATTTTATGGTGAAAGGCTTATGATCTTGACAATATCCTTTATTTATCAAAATCTGATGCATGTTGCATATGTAAACCACACACATAAAAACAAATATCTTGTTATAGGTTGTTGTAACCAGGAGTTGGAGACAATAAAAATTCAACAACATTAACATGGAAAAATCCAATATACTATCTTAAATCCACATAAATGTTCTTGTGGAAAAATGACAAGTGGGTGAATGCCGAAATGGTTTTAATGTAAGCAAACAGAAAACTTATTCTCTTTCTAGGGTATGCAAAGATTTGTAAGCTTCCAACCAATAAAAAGTCTAACACATGTATTGCATATTTTTTATCTTAGAAGATAACTAGTGTTAATTTTCTGTTTTTTTTTTTAAATTCTGCATTGTGTCTATCTGGTTTTTGGTTTTACTTTTTAAAATAAAATAAAATAGTCTAGCACAGAATCTTATTATGGATCTTTTAAAAAATGTGTATGCTAAGAGACAGCACTAGGGGTATACCCCAGTGGTAGACAGTCTGCTTAGCACTGGACTCTGCGTTCTATTCCAAGTATTGCACACACACATACACACACACACACACACACACACACACACACACACACATACACACACACTTAGAAAAGAGTGAATGAATGTATTTGAGGAATTTCATTCTTTCTTTCTCAGACAATTTAACCTAATTTCTATAACTTTTAGTCAGTTATTAGAAACAGTTCTGTGCCTAGCAAGGAGGGGGTGAGGAGGATTATACAGTTTTCTGGATAATCTGTATATAGTTGAGTCTGTACGAATTAGAATTCTCTGTGAGAAGCCTGGTAACTTGAAGAAAAAAAATCTGTGACCACAAAAGATAAGTTAGATTATGAAATTTTAGATAAAAATAAGGATATGAGCCAAGGCATGTATCCTTTTTAATAAAAATACAAGATAAAAAACCTCTTGCAATGTTCTTAAGCTTCTGGGAAGGAAACAGTGGCTTAAATAGGAATAATGCTCTTAATACTCTTCCATTTTTGTGAAAACCAGTGTCCTTAGGGTGAAATTCTAGTCTTTCCCTAGAGCTTCATGAATATTTAGAAAAAATGCTCCTTTCTTGGTTCTCCATGTTTTGCCTTTTAATGTTTCTAATTCTTGGTTCAAATCACAAGGTGTGTACCTACTGAATCCCTGCCAATATTGTTTCCCTCTTCTTACTAACCTTAGTCTTCTTTTTTTTCAAGACAAAGCCTTGCTATGTAGTCAGACTGGCTTAGGACTTGCGTGATTTTCCTGCCACAGCCTCCTGAGTGCTGGAATTACAGGCATGTGCCACCGTTCCCAGTTCTGCTCTCATTCTTTTATTGTGGGTCTCTCACTTGCTGTCATCAGAATAACCAGGAAGTCTCAGAATCTCATATGAAGGGAAAACAAATTTTGGTTTTGAGCAAAGCCTAAAGTGAAGAATCTTCAAGTTACTTTTCTCAGTTTCTTTGTGCTCCCTAGGTATGGCTGTCCTCATTGTTGAAAAGGGATGCTGAACTTTGGAGGCTTCAGTGGTACTTGTATAGCTCTCTTGTTCTTAGAGCGCTGGTTGTTAGCTCTGTGCAGTCTAAGAGCCACTGTCACACGAGAAGATGCAGTCTTTTTCTCTAGGGAATAAAAGTTTTGTGAATAATCACATTGACAAAAATTGGAAAATGTCAAATGTTTTAAACAACAAACATTACGTGGTGGAATCCAATGTGTGAGTGCTGAGTCTATAAATAAAACAAGGGTAAGCTGCAATAGGAGGCAGGAAGAGGTGCTTAGCAGCACATCGTTATGATGATCGAGTCACAATACGCTGTAAGGAATACAGCAATATGCTGTACAATATGCTATACAGAAACCCAAGGGCAGAGATAATTGTAAAGTGCAATAAAATAACTAGAGAGTGAGGTTTCTGTGTGTATTGCTTTTGTTTTTTTTAACATGAGTAACATGAGTTGTTTAGTTATAGGTTTATGTAATTTATTTTTTATTAGTATCAGCTCTCAAAATACAATTTGACAAATGGTTTGCACAATCTTCCAAGGGCCATGGCCCTGTCTTGTCTGCTTCTTTCTTGTTCTCACTAATTGTACTACTATAGTTGCGTGTATATCTGGTTCAACATGTTCAAATCAATGATTCAGGGCATTTTAAAATGTATTAGGAGCAACAAATCAAAAATTCTATAGTAGCACATATGAACTATTGAAATGTTTGTGAACTAAAAATAAATTTTACTCAAGTTTTGGCTAAGAGATAATTTTCATTCTTTAATTCAAGGTTTAAAAATTGTACACTGTATTTTAAAAACTCTATTAGTCATGGGTTTAGAAGGACTTTTTAAAAACTCAAAACAATATTTTTCATTATAGCTTTGGTTATTATTTTTGGTTCAGGTTTTTCTATTTTTCTAATTCCTATTAGAATCAACAATAGGTTCCTTGAAATTCTTAATTTATCTTGTTTATTATTAATTCTGTGCAACCTGAACTGATGCACTCATTTGGAGTATTTTCTAATTTAAATCTTCTTTGTCATATATTTGCACTTAAGACTTACAAATTTAGCTCAAAGCTGATCACTTCATACTTGTTCAGTAAATCTAATCTAGGTTGAAACAAAATGATTCATGGATCTTTAAGAAAATATAAATATTAAACATGTAAGAACTCAGTAAAAATATCTCAACAATAATGAATGATTTCATATAAACCCAGTTTATCTTGTAACCTCTTTCCTTTTATGGTGAAATTGTTAAACCATGTACTTTCCCAGACTGGAAGCACAGAATACTATTCAGATAAGTCAGTTTATACCATGCTTTACAGAATAGGTTGGATTTCCTCACACTCAGTTACATGTCTCTGAGAGATGTAAGAAAATAGCTTATACTTTGGAAACTCATTTGGAGGGCATTTATTTAATTGTTTTTTAAATTTAGACTCAACCCGAACACTGGCATGTCAGTTTATCACTACTCTTTTAAGGGACAAATCTGAACACTTACTTGAATTAGAAACCTGGCAATTTATGTTTGAAATGATTAAAGAGAAATAAAATCTCATATTGATTAATTTGACTCAGTAGGAAATATTTTGACTATGTTTACACTTTTTAAAAAGTTTGTTAACTAAAAGAATTAAGCTTATTTTATAAAATGCATTTTAATATATCTTCATAGCATCCAAAGCACATCTATCTCTTTTATTTTTGCCTTTTTGAGACAGGGTTTCGCTATGCAGTTAAGGTTGGCCTTGAACTCACTTTGTAGCCCAGGCTGGCCTCGCACCCCCAGTGATCCTCCTGCCTCAGCCTCCCCAGTGCTGGGATCACAGGTGGGCACCACCAGTCCAATCTCAGAAGACTGGAAATTAGCTCTGATGACAATGCCAACTTTTGCTTCTCTTTGGGATAAGAAGCATGGACTTTGTTTTGAGACAGATTTGGCTGTAGATTTTGCCTCTACTGCTTTATAGTCTTGTTGTGGCTTATTTAAATGTCCCCCCAATGCCTCTTCAGTCATGGAGGTGACTGAATCTAGCATTTGTGATTGGTTTTCTGTCTAGCACTGGGATTGGTGGTGTGAGTATTCCACCAGTCCAGGAGGGGGAGCCAGTGTAAGGGCGGGAAGAAGGCGGGTCTCTTTTGCTCTCTCTTTTGCTTTGGCTTTGGCTGTTTGCAGTGGCCATGGATGGCTGCCCTTCCATGCGGTGCTGCCTAGGACTGAAACCTCCAAGAACTGTAAGAAATAACCCGCTCCTTCCCTAACTTTAGACGTCAGGTATTTTGTCTCAACAATGAGTATAAGGTAACTAAGACAAATGTGTCTCAACCAAGCAGACTACTTAGCATCTAGCAGCCATAATTTCCTCATCAGTAAGATTCTTTCATAATGAGGAGATAGTACATCATACATCTGTCTTAGGCTAGAGATAATGTTTCCTACCCTGGTGAATAGATATTTGGCAAATGGTCAGTACTTGATAAAGTGTGAAAATGATTGTCACGTTAAGTACTTTTATTTGGAAATAAATGAAAACAAGTTTGTTTTTTCTCTCCCATTTAAACATTTGCATTTGAGTGACTTTTGTTTGATTAATAGGTTCATGAACCTTCCCAGCTAAAAATACTTTTTTAAAAATTATTAAAGCCAAAATTGTCAAGTATGTTAACAAGTCGTAAATGTTCTGATGTGAAAACTGAAAAGACCTTGTGAATAATTTTTAAAAATTTAAGAATTAGGGATTAAAATTACCAGAATTTTGAAAATAGAAAATTATTTATTTTTAGATCAATCATTTTTAGAATGGCAAAGTGGACCATGAGGCGAGTGTTACTGTTGAATCTCTCTCTGACTCAAAGCATGCAGGTCTCTGGCACCTACACTGGGTCAGTCACTATTTCCATTTTCTATTTAGCAGAGTCTAGATCCTCCAGATCTGATAGCATCGGCATCCATTCTATTCTTGCTCCAAAGGTTAATGAGGTATTAAACGATTTCTAAGGTCATTCAACTTTTATTTGAAGAAACTTTTACAAGAGAAAATTTCTGTCTAATTGAGAGAAATATCATTTGAATAGAAAATGCCATTTAAAGGTTAGTACATAAAATTAGAGATTTTTGTTAACAGATTAATTCAATGTTGCTTTGACTAGTTCCATGGTCTAATGTTCCATTCCATATCATATATCAAGGAAATGTGTGTGCTACTTTTTACAGATTTCAAAGACACATGCACAGACAAGCATATGTCTTAATTATATACCTTAATTGTATATGAGGTATGATCAAAATATATGATGAATGTCTGAATTAAAAATAATTATTACAGTGAAGGCACATTGCCAATTCAAAATGTGCCCCCTTCCTTTGCACATACTCATCCCATCATTCCTGCCACTTCGTGAAGGAGTTCTGGAGGCTCTTTTGTGTCTTAAGTGGTATGACTGAAAATATTGTGAATGCTGATGCAAGTGCGATCCAAAGAAACACAGGCTCATAAACTCCACCTTACTTAGTGGGCCTGGCACAATGTGACTTCTGGCTGCTCCCTAAGTCAAAACAGCCATGAGAGGTAAAAACATTTCAAGTACATTAAGAACAGTGTAGCATTCATGTCAACACACCTAAAGACACTCATGAAAGTAAACTTCCAGAACTGCTTCAGAAAGTGGTAAGAATAATGGAAGAATATGTGTGCTTGACTCGAGGGAGAGTATTTTGAGGGAGATTAATGGCAATGTCTCTTCTACTGTAAAAAAAATTTTTAAATTTTAGTATTCACTATATTTTTGATCATATCTTTTATTTTTTTAAATTTTTAACTTTATTTAAATAAGATAAAACTAAGGAAAATAAAACAGAATAAAGCCAATCAAAATAAACCAGTATAAGTGACCCAGGACTTCAAAACCTTACAAAATCAACAGTAGTTACCATAATGCCTTTTGTTGTTGTCAAAATAGCTGCTGATACCTTCAGATATAGTAAAAATTGAGCAGAACAGAATACACACAATAAAAACAAAACAATGAATGCAATAAAAGACTTCAAAACAAGCCAATAATAAATCCAAAATGGCTACCATACTGTCTTGCTATCTTTTACATAGCTGCTCCTGCCATCAGATTTAGCATAATCAAACAAAACAAATGAGAATAAAACCCAACCCAACAAAACAATGAAAATGACATGGTTTCCAGGTGGGGATCTCTTCCTGGTGAGGCCCTGTCTCTCCCTCCACAGCTCACGAATGGCACTGACACATGACACTGTTTTAATTTGCATCTTTCAAATGACCAGTGATGTTGAATATTTTTTCATATATTTATTTTCCATTTGTATTTCTTCATTTGAGAAGTGTCTGTTCATTTCATGCCCATTTTTGGATTGAGTCTTTAAATTTGGGGGGAATTTTAATTTTTTAGTTCTTTATGTAGTCTAGATATTAGTCCTTTGAGGAATAACTGGCAAATTTTTCCCACTTTATGTGTATGTATGTGTGTGTGTTTTACTTTGTTGGTGATTTCTTTTGCAGTGCAAAAGCTTTTTAGTAAGATGACATTCCAGTTGTTGATTCTTTGTATTATTTTCTGTGCTATCAGGTTTTGTTCATAAAGTCTTTGCCTATACCTCTATCTTCAAGAGTTCTAAAAAAGAAATTCTACCTAGTATATCTTATAGAATTAATATTGACTTGCTGACATGATGGTCTGTATTCCATTCATTTTCTTACAAAAGCAACATGGTTTGTTTCTTCTTTATGGCCAAATGATATTTCATTGTGTATATAAATATGTTTTCTTTATACATTCATCTGTTGACAAGCATCTTAGTTGTTTCCATTGCTTGGCTATTGTGAGTTGCATTGCAATAAACATGTCTGCCCACTTATTCCTGTAATTTACTTTGGGAACATACCAAAGAGTGGTACACCTAATCAAATGATAGCTCTATTTTATTGGTGGGGGGAAACTCAATAGTGAGTTCCACAGTGGCTATATAAGTTTACATTTCCACTAAAAATGCAGAGATGTTCTTTTTTTAATATGCATTCTACTAGTGTTTATTTATTTTTGCATTCTTTGTGACAACCTGACGAGGGTATTTACATTCTTTAGCATGTTCATATTCCTTGTGCTGTGTGTAGAGTTGGTACATGTACATAACACATAAATTTAGTTTTGCTTTGCATTTCCCCAAAGATGTTGAAATATTTATTGAACATTTATACTTGTTTGGGTGGGTTATTTGTCCTTTTTGGTGTTAAGTTTTTTGGGTTCTTTACATACTCTAGATATTAATTTTCTTTTGGAAAAATATATGGCAAAGTTATTGTCCCCTTCTTCATTCTGTTCATTGTTTGCTTTGCTATAGATGCTTTTTAAATAGGTGTCTTCTTGATTGATGAATTTGACTAGTATTTCCTTTGTTCTTGGTGGCATATTCAAGAAATCTTTGCCTATGCCTGGACCCTCCAGCATCTCTCCTATGTTTTTCTTCTAGTGAAGTTTTGGGCCATATACCTAGCTCTTTGATTCATTTTGAATCAATTTTAGTAAGGAGTGGAAGATAAAGATCTAGTTGAAACTTTCTCCATATGGATGTTCAGTTTTCCTAACTGTGTGGTGGGCTGTGCATATGATGCAATGTCATTAATTCTCTAGTGATTTCAAGGTAAGATCCTGGTACTCAGAAGATTGTCAGTTTACCTTGTGAAAGAAAGTGCCAGAAATTGCTTACAGATACCTTTCCTGAAGAACAAGAAAATAAGGTCCTCAGTAAAAAGAAAAACACATTATCCAGAAAATGAAGATGAAGTCTTTGCTTGGTCCTGCCACGATGCGCATGTGTTCTGACCAATACAGTAGGGCATTTTATACATTTATTCATTCTTTATTGAAAATTTTGAATACAGGATATTTATTTGTCTTTAGCTTGAAAGATGAGGTATTTGTCAATCCTACAAATATCTTGAAATAGCTCAGAATCCTTTGAAAGATCTTTATAAGTGTTTACCTTTTCTTTACTACAGCGATAATTTTCCACAGCACCAGCAGTAGTTCCGTTAGTGTATAATGGATTATATGCTATAACTTTTCTCCATTCCTTTCAAATACTTGAGATAAAGGTAAATTCTCATTGTCATCCATTAACAAGGAGAGTGATGTTTCCAGGAAGAAATTTTATGCAGCAGAAAAACAAAAATCACAGAATCTAAAATCATGAGAAGAGTAAACACGCATACCCTCAACTTAAAATAAAATTATATTGGAGGAATTAAGTAATACATTTTCTTCATTTGAATGGAGGAGCCTGGAGAAAGTGCATTCATTGTGTGGAGAACTCAGCAGCAAGAGAAGAAAACCAGCACAGTGGATGGTATGAGCAGGGACTGTCTTCAGAAACCTATGTTCTCCCAATAAATGCTTGTAGTTGAACAAAATGTATTTCCTTGTCCAGTGAGACACTTCTAGATTCATGACCAACTTAAAAGTCTCTCTTTTATTTTTCAAATTCTGTAGCAAATTTTCCAGTGACTTTACAAACAGCAGAAGCATCAGCAAAAGGGTCAAGTGAAAGGAGGCACCAGTAAATATTTAAAATGTATTAACTTTGTGTTGTTTTATTTTCTTATTGTTGATATTTTAGGTAAAACAGTGCTGAAAGCATCATCTTCCAAAGCTTCTGATGGATAAAATAGTTTTTATTTTTACTTTTAATGTATCAATTACTTTGTCAAGTGTATTCTAATTTTTCTTTTATTTTGATATTTTCACTATGATACTGTATGTAAAATAAAATATGATATATTTAGGATCTAAATATATGAAGATAAGTTACCCACATTATACTTCAATAGATAGAAAAGTTTTAGCTTCTTTCTCTTACTATACTTGCACTGTGTCTCTATTCATGTGTGTGCATTTGTGTGTACATACATTTGTATGTGGATCAAGGAAAAAATGAAAAGAACTCTAACCACAAATAAGGAAGAAAAATTCTGCTCATCTGCTCCAGGAAAAACAATATTACTGGAAAAATTTTCATAATTTTTTGAAAATCTTGCAAATTCATGATTAAAATTCATTTGTGCAAAGGAAAAATTGAAAAAATATCGTTTTTTAAAAACCACATGAGATTATTACCATCTTGACTATTTGACTTCTTGACTACAATACTCCAAAATGGTGACTAAATAAGAAAATACAGAGACTACAAATTAAACATTAAACAAGAAACTTCTTAAAAGATATTAAAAAATTATAACATTTATTTTAAACAAAAAATGATGTTCTACACTCCAGCTGCAAAAGCAACTTGCCACTTAAGAGTTTCTACTGAACAAATTGACTGGCTTTAGGGAAATTTAAATCACTTTTGTCCCCGACTTCAATGTAGTAGAAATGCCAATAAACTTTGGAGAATTTAGAGCCTTTAGAGTTGATTACTACAATGTGAACCTTTGAAAACAAAGATAAGACAGGAGAATAAGTAAATAACTTGGGGAGCCATCAATGCTACCAAAACATTGCGAGCTAACTAACAATAATAGTAAACAATAATAAGCATATTTACCTCACAGTTTGCACTAGAGTCAGGCATTGATCAGCATGATCAGTTTGGAATTCTGAAGGAGTTGTACACCTCTCCTGTTGCTTACATGGCCTAGAGCACCTGCCTCTGTAAGCATGTTATCCATTTGAGCAGAACCAGAAATTTGGAGGTCATTTGTACTGAGGACTTGAGTAGGAATTAATATGTCTTCAATTTCCCCATATAAATGATAAATACTTCTGATAATAGTGTTATAGGTAGCTGAGTTAGTCTGAGTCAGATCAGACAGGGATGGGCCCTCGGAGGAACCTGTACTGAAGACCAGATACCTTGCAATGTTGGAGTAGGCAGACACCTCTGCTGCAGGCCAGATCTCAAGACAAAAGACAAAACAAATGCAAGGACACCCTAAGTATAAACATCAGGGACTGATATTCTAAATAGGTATGTCTTTGTATATCAAGCAAGCCTGCTATAATGATAGCAAGCATCAGAATCCCAGGCACATGTGCTGAACTTCCTATGTCACATAGTTCTATTAGTGAGAAAATGTAATTATGAATTTTGTTAAGAAAAACTTCATATCCCATTGTTTTTCAGCATGGCTCAAAATTATATGGCCAGTGCTAAAGGTACTAATAAGATCAAGATCATACTTATAAATCAGAACAAACAGCAAGTTTGTTCTGGAAGACAAGAGTCACCATCCCAACCCCCTACAGGAAGAGTCACTGCTCTTTAAGCGTGCCCACTTGCTACATGATTCGCTTCCCCATTTGTCCCTGATTTGGTCAATTTTAGCTGAACAATTATTCTTTTTGGTTGAACATAGTTCTGCTCCACCTTGTGCCCACCTGCCTGGCCAGTTTCCATGTTTTCCCCATCTTGAACCCATCTCACCTTGTGGTTTTGCTCTATAAAAGTCTCTAGAAAAGACAGAGACTTTGGCAACCCATTTGAGACTCCTGTATCTCAGACAGAAGCTTTGTTTCTCTCAATAAATGCAGTCTGCTCTTAATCTCCATTGTTCTTAAAATTCATTCTTCAATTTTAGAGACCATGAACTCATACCAAACTTTTAGTAGGTTGGGAGTTTCATCCCCTACATCATTAACACTGTAGGGTTGGTTGAAAAGAATCAGTTATGACACCATGGCTAATGACAACACATCACTCAAGTTTGGTGAGTCTATTTTTCAAGTGTTTTGTTACAGATTTGTAAAATGCAGTAGAAGCATACATATTTAGTGAGTAATACAGAGATCTCTGATATCTTTTCCAGATGACTTTTAATGATTAGCTCAACTGTCATTTTTTTTGATGCATGCACAATAGTAACTTTTGAGGAATTTCTTATACTAAGGAAATGATCTTCAGCTTAAAATTCAGTATATTAACAACTTTTGACCATCATGTGTAAAATCTCAGTATATGCTGTTTGTTCTAATTTATAAGTATGATCTTGATCGTATTAGTACCTTTAGCACTGGCCATATAATTTTGAGTCATGTTGAAAAACAATGGGATATGAAGTTCTTCTGTGACATAGGAAGTTCAGCACATGTGCTTGGGATCTGATGCTTGCCATCATTATAGCAGGCTTGCTTGATATATGAATTTGTCACACTAGCAAAATATATATTGAAAAAAAATTTCATCTGTGCTGAGAACAGACTGCTGGATTTGGGTTTCCTAAAGGATACAATTTTTTAATACTGGGATCCCTATTTATGGAAAGAAAATTAGGAAGAGGATCTTGGGTGAGGTGTGCACAAAGGAAGAGCACAACTTTGTAATATGTGCCTCATTCTGGTCTTTGGTATTTTTTCCTGCTGTTTTTTGGAATTAAAGACTCTAATGTGTGAGCATTTCTATATTAATAACCTTAAAGAATTTTGTTTTGCTTGGCAAGCAAATTTTGAATTATAGTCTTTCTTTCTCTAAAGAGGTTTAGTTCATTAGTACCAGATAAACACCTTCATGTAGAAAAAAATAACCTCAAAATATTTTGAAGATATTTTAAATGTAATGATCTGAAACATGGAACAGCAACAAAGTATATAACAGAAGTGAGAAGATAACACCAAGTATATGTATATGAGGCCTGAGGCAGTGATAATTTCATCATAAAGTCTGACTGTGATGGGAATTATAAGCCACCACTGGTTATAAAATACATCTTGATTTCAGAGGTGCTCAAATATGAAACTTTTCTGTATCTTAAAACAGATGAATTGTCATAATTCTGATTTGTGTTTGGTTTATGGTTTGACTTTTTATTGTAAATTTAAGCTTTAATGACAATTTTAGAGCTTCACACCCCATAAAGTTCACTCATTTAAATGTGTGATTTAGCACATTTGTATACGTGGGTAGCAGTCACCATAATTTCAGTTTAGAACACCTTTATCGTCCATTAAAGGATATGCGTTGGGAGCCGTTGAAACTGGAAATGGAACACACATTGGGGGCTGCAAGATAAGGTCACAGCTGAGGACACCTGGCCTCCAACTCCACTTAACTAAATAAAGACTGTGGCTGCAGGCATTTCCTGTAGTGAAATGCAACATGGAGACCTTCTCCTAAGACATTTCTAAATTAACGTAACTTGTTACTTGGGAAGGTCACTGAACTACTCCCAAGGTCTGTTCCATTTCCTGCATTTTCCCCTCTAACCCCCTCCTTGTTTGAAAACTAAAATAAATACAGGCCCCCCGCCCCTGGGACATTACTTGTCTTAGCCTTCAGAGTCTCAAACTCTGAAGAGGATTTTCATCCTCGGGAGCCCTAAAATCATACCACTTATCTCATTTATTTTAAACCTTCAACACACACTCATTTGGGAGGTTGGGGATTTATGCCAGGTCCCTGACAGATATGCCCATTGACACTGTCCTGCTGCCCCGACTGCCCTTGAGATACTATTTTTAATTAAATAATTTATTTACTAAATTCATTTATTTGCCTACATGTTTGTTTTATTGAGCCTATTTTTTTCATATCATGTTTTTTAAATTAAAACAGAACAACTGTTTGAGGATCCTAAACTCTTACTGATATTTATTTTCATTCGAGAGGAATAGATTTCATTGCTGATTTTTTGGTTTTCCTCCTTGGCATGAGTTTCCATATGTTTTGGGATGTGGGTGTGTACAGTCCTCTCTGGTGTGGAAGCATGTGCTTTTCTGTCCTCTGTTGATTTGAGCCCATTTCCCGCTCTCTGTCTTGGAACTGGCCTCTGCATTATGAATTTCACACTTACCTGGAAGCTGTAACAGTGCCATAGACCCAGGACCTGGACCAGTCAGTATGTAGCCTGAGGTCCTGGCTGTCATTTAGATGTAGACATGTGGATTTTTTTGTGACATAGGCCATTTTAGGAAGAAGGATGCATTTTTTTAGACTCTTGTATTGATCACTGGATCTGATTCTCACTGCAATTTTGATCTCACTGTTCAGTAGCAACTGTATTTATGGAAACTTTTGTTTTTAGGCCTTGGAATCACTGTAGTTCTTTTGCCTCAGCCTCCTGGGGCTAGGAATATTTTTTTGTTTGGTTCCAGGAATTGAACTCTTGCCCTTGCCCTTGCCAGGTAGGCACTTGGGCCATTGGGCTGGGATTATAGACATATGCCACCTTGCCTGTGTTTCAGACCTAGAATTGTACTCCTTGATTTTAGCTACATCCCTGTCTACCATCTTAAGTTCCATTCTATTTCTGGCGATGATGATAGTTATTTTGCTGTACAAGGTATTTATACCACATCCCACGGTAAGCTATTCACAGCAAGCCAAGGTTCACATCCCTGCTAGCCCACCACTGTGGGCTGGAGGAGAGAGGACCCTGCTGCTGTTGGGGGAGAATTGGTTAGCCCGTCGCCCCACACTTCTCTGCAACCTCAAGAATCTCAGATCAGAGGAACCCAGGTGCTTAGTCTAATCTCCTTGGCTGCAGGATGTGCAGCCAATGCAGGAAGTGCCTGGGACTCAGCAACCAGCTGATTCAGAGGAACACAGGAAAATGTCAAGCCAAAGGAGCAAGGTGCAATCTCAGACCTCCAGCCCACCCAGAACAAGTTCAGGAGACATAGATACAAAAGAAACTAGAAGTCACACACCTGAGATTTCTGAAATGTTAGCAACTGAAGTAAAGAAACACTTAGTGCTTATTTTGTTTGATTAATTTTGCATACCTATATCTCACTCAGAACAAATCCAGGAGTCATAGAAATAGAATAAATTAGAAGCCACATGCCTGTTATCTGAAATGATAACAACTAAAGAAAAGAAACAATTTAGGGCTTATATTGTTTGATTAACTTTCCATGCCTATATCTACTAGTCTGAGTAACTGTTTAGAAGATAACAACGTGCAATTATAGTAACTATTGTTGATTTCCTGTCTTGATTTTGAAATTCAACATTGTTTTCATTGTTTTGTTTCATTTTATTGTTTGGTTTGTTTTATTCTGTTTAAAATAAAAAATTAAAAAGAGTAAAATATACTTATAGCTCTTTAATTTTAAATACTTTATTTGTTGATACTTACCTGTGATCTGTGTGTATGTCCATGCATACATAGGAAGATCATTTGTATCTAGAAGATGTGAAAATACCACTGAATGCAAAATTAGACACTTTCAAACTGTCATGTGATCCCCGAGTTATGGTTTTCCTAATTGCTTGTGGAATATTTTAGATCTACTATGTTGTCAATGTTTGAGGAGTTACGGTTTTCTTTTTTTTACAGTTGAGTTTTTGGTTTTGGGTTGTAGAGAGTTGAAAGATAAAGATAAGTTAGAACATTTTATGTGAGATCTAACAAGCAGAATTTTGTTGTTATAAAAATTAACATAACATGCCCAGTAACTGAGGAATGGACAAAAAGGTGATATTTTTATATAATGGAATACTACTCAGTCCATGAAGAATGACAATTTTGAGGCTTTCATAGGTAAATGGATGCAACTAGAAACCATACTCATAAGTGAAATAAATTGTATTTGCATTTGTGAACACCATACTGTCTTGCTAGTGTAAGAAACTGAAGGAATAAATAAGATCCAAAAGTTACAATAGATATAGCAAAATAGAAAGAAACTGCTCAAAGGTAAATTATACCATTTGATCAGTCTTGCATGCCTGTATCTGGTAGCTTGAACAATTACTTTGAGGATAATAATGTGCAATATAACAACCATTGTTAAATTTCTATCATCTTGTTTTAAAATCCTATCGCCACTCTAATGGTGAGTAAACTTACGTGTTTTAATTATTATTTCTCTTTTGGCTAATGATTCTAAGCTACTTTTCTTAAGCTTGCTGGGTGTATACATCTTCTAAAGTGAGATTGACTCTAATTCTTTTATCAATTATTTTTTACTGGACTGCATGTTTTCTTATTGAGCTTTGAAATTGGTTTTAACTCTAACTCCTTTGTTAGGTATATGTGTGAAAAATATTTCTTCTAGATTTTGGTTTTTCTTTTTAATATTATTCAAAGTTAAGAAGTTTTTAATACTGATGACATCAAAGTTATTTTTACTTTTATGCATCACATATTTGGTGTTATGTGTGAGCCATGTATGTTGCTTATATTTACTTCCAGCAATTATTTTGGCCTTAATTATGGGAAAGAATATCCTTTTTCTACTGAGCTAACTGCACATTTGTCAAATATCTGTTGTTTATCTTTGTATTATTAAATGAATATTCATTTATCTTTGATATATCTTCTTGGTGATTTGATTAATTGCTATATAATTATTAAATATTACATTTCATCTCTTATCATCCTTTTTATTTTAATATCTTCTTTGATATTAATAGAGACACTGAAGCTTTCTTAGAATATTTGTATGTTGTAAGTGATTGTATTCTTCTAGTTTAACCTAGCTCTGTGTGCATGTATGTGAGTGTATGTGTGTGTGTTTATAAAAAAAGTCCAGTGGTGGAGACTGGAAATACTTGTGCCTTGCTTTTATAACCTGACTCAGTTAAATTTTTAACTTATCGTTGTTTATTTCCACATAAAAGCCTATCACTTTTAAGTGGGGTTTGGTATCTGTTACATAACCAACTTTTATGCTTCCCTCCTCTACTTTTCTATTTCTGCAAATCACTATTCTATATTCAAATCAACTTCTCTAAGTGTCACTATGTAAGAAAGAACATATGGTATTTCTATATGTCCAAATGAGATCAGTTAACATAATGACCTCCAGTTCTATTCATTTTGTTTTAAATTATAAGATAGCATTTTAAAATTAATTTTTATTCCTTCATCCAAAATACAAACAGCAAAGTAATAAATTCTGGTGTTCTATAGCACAGTGGAGGAATTATAATTCACAATAATTTGTTGTATATTTTATGAGTAACTGGAAGACAAGTGCTTGAAAGTTTCAAATACCAAGCAATGGTAAGGAGATGGAAATATAATATACTCTGATTTGATCCATATACATTATACATATGTACTGCAATATCACTCTGTATCACAAAAATACATGTACATAAAGTATATGTTAATAAAAGTTTTAAAATATGCTTAAAATGATGGAAATTTGACCATTATGCATTGCATATATGAATTATTACTCTGTATCTCTCATAAATATGTAGATTTAAAATAATGCATCAAATCACTTCCCATATATGAATCTAATAATAGTATAATTCTATATTTTCCTCTCATCCTTTTGTGATACTGTTATATATTTCACTTTCTCATAACTATAAATAACAAAATCATATTTTTCTTTTTCTTTAACATGTTCTTTAACCACCTGTAGTACCTGAAGAACTGTCCAATCAGATTGCTTGTACCACGAATGGATCAAATCACTTCTGTTGGACTTTTTACTAATAATATAAATTTAAAAATCTATAAATAGACAATTTAGTTAGTTGTTTGAATTTGAATTATTGCTGTCAAAATCTAAACATTAATTAGTACTTTGTGTACCAATTAAAATATTACAGTAATCACATTTATTCATTAAATGAAAGATTTATTTACACTTGTGAATTTCTTTATAACATTTCTTTGTAACATTAACTGATTTGTGCATTTGGTTTCTTAATACATTGGCTTTTCTTTTGGCCACACCAGCATGCATGTTTTCAGAGGGTTGTGCATGTACCACAGCCGGTGGTTCAGAGCCACCTGAAAGCAAGATGTACAAATTATAGCCCCATTGTGGACATGTTAAGAAGTCAGTTCTGTGTTAAAGAACTTAAAGTAAAACCGTAAGTGCGTTACTTTTATGCTTGTACTTGTCATTTCTATCATAATCACTTAGTTCCTCTCTTCCTGTCCTTGTTCTTTGAAGGATGAGATCTGAGAGCACAGTGAGGAACAAACCGGATGTGGTTTATTAGAATGAACAAATAAAAGGTCTTTCTAGCCAACAGGGATTCCCAGGGATGATGCTTCAGAGGCACTAAATCTAGGGGCTTATATGCAGCTTCTGGTGGGTGAAGGGACAGTTGAGATCCTTAGGCAGGATTAGATTAGGGCACTAGGCTTCTTTAAATAGAAAGCAAATGGCTTTTGCATCTCAGCCAGCAGTTGAGCTGATAGCTTGTGCTTCTGAGACCTGCTTCTGTGTAGTACCCTAAGCTGACAGTCTGGTCTTGACATGTGCCTGTGTGTAGGCAACACTGTCTCTCCTAATGCAGGCTTCCATTCCTACCCAAATTCCCCTATTATCCCACAAAACCAGCTCCCTAGCAACAAGCCCAATGTCCAGTCAATCAAGTAAGTGTAAACCCTCAAGAAGGGGGAGCTAGATCTCCTACCCCAATAAACAAGATCAGAGCCTCAGATCCAGCCGTCTCCCGGCTCTAAGCCTCACCATCCCCAGGAGTGGCTCTTTACCCTTCCTATTGCAATATCTACAATAAAATTAATTTCACTTTGCAGTGGTCTGTGCTCTTCTTTCTCATCACAGAAAGGGACAAGTCTGGCTAAGTTGAGTTTGAGGATTCCTAGGCCCCAGATATAACATAATTGGGGGAAAGGAAATCACCCAAGACCATCAGAGAGGGTCTTTATGCCCAGCCTAAATGGGAATGGATGTGGGAAGACACTCTGTTTTTTTCTCAGCTCACTTTTCAGAGATAGCCCCTGCCATGACCTAGCTGGGCCCCGTTGGGAAATTAGGGAACCCCAGTGGCTGAGAGGATCATGTGCAGTCTCTAACTAACAAGGAGGTTCTAATTGTACCCTTACATGGATTAGTGAAGGATTTGTTATGTCCTGGACATCTTTGCTAACAAGAGATACTTTGGCCCAGTTAGATTTAGTGTCCACGAGTGAGAGGGGAGAAAGGAAAGGACTCCCATCATGTCCCAAAGATCTCTTTGCCCACTAGCCTTAGGGCAACATTTCTTTCAGATTATTTCTAACCTCTTTCACATGGAGAGACAGATTATTCTCATGGCAGGGATTCCCAGGGTTATTTGTCCCTTTTTCAGGTCACATTTGCTCCTTGCCTTCTCCAGGTCCAGTCTATCTTCATCCAGGGAAGGATGTCTCAGTTCACTTCTCCAGTGGTCACTGTTTCTTACCATGACTTCTGCTGTCTCCATGACTTCACCCCACTTAGCTCATAGCAGCTCCATGAGGATGGAAAACTCACATCCCCATAATGGACCCTGCACCTTATTTTTCTTCATTATCCTTAAAGCCCAGGAACTGACAGGTTTGACCTCATGTGCCCCTCTGTATGCCAACTGCCTGACTTCTGGGACCAATCACAATCTGTTCCCACATCCTGCTACCATTCTGCCTGCACTGCTTGGTCAAGGCATACCTGGCACCATAACACATTGCCCTGTTGTGATAATTAGTAACCACATAACCATTGTTCCTCAACTAATCTTGCTTCTCAGATTCCTCATCCTGACAAAAAACTCAGCTTAATGAATTTGACTCAGACTTTCCTCTGGAGTTATTCTGGGGTGCTGTTACTAGGTACTCCAAATTCAAGCTTATTATGTCCTTTACTGGGTTGCTACTGTTTACCCATCAGTATATTTTGCTATAACATTTTAAAATTTAAATATGTAGTCTGTATGTCCATGGCCTGTTATATGCCAACTATTTTCATGGTATTTACATATTAGGAATTATAAGTCATCTAGAGATACTTTCAAGTATATAAGAAGATACGTGTAGGTTATACACAGATATTCTCTCCTTTCATACTGGAGACCTGAACATCCTTGATTTTGGTATCATTGAGTTCCTAGAACAATTCCCAACCTTCTCCAATTCAAAGGACAACAGGACCAAATTATAGTCCAAAACTTTTATTTTCTTTAACATCTGAAAATATTATTTAGTTGTCATCTAGTACCCTTTGTTTATATTAGAAATCAAAAGTTTTTTTTATCACTTTCTCTATGAAATATGCATTATGTTTCTTTCTGCTTTTAAGATTTTTATTTTTTACCTTGAAGTTTTTTGTAATGTGATTCATTTTTTAAAGTGTAGTTTATCTTAGGTATTTTGTGAAGATTTAGTTGAATAATTTTTTGAAAAAATTCAGTGAATAATGCATGAAATATTTTTATTCTGTCTTCTCTCTCCTTTCCTTTGAATGCTCATAGGTCATTGAGATGTTTTTCTCTTTTCTTTTTCCAATTTTTTTCTCTCTGTGAATCCAATTATTCTGTTCTCATAATTGCTAATTCTTTCTTGTGTCATATCCTATCTCTTGTAATGTAATCTGACAAAGTGTTTATTGGGCAAATATTTGAGTGGGGACATTGCATTACTTACTAAGTTATAAAATTTCTGTGTGATTCTTTTTGATAGCTTTTTTTAAAAATTGTCCGTCTCTTTACCACACCCAATGTTTCTGAATCAGTTGAGAGAGCTCAGAGTTAACACTGTGATAGCATACTTAGTCTTTCTTTGTTATCGTTGGGTCTTAAGAATTGTGATGGGTGGAAAAGTAATCACATTCCTCCTCTTCACATTGAAAGTTCAATTTAATAATAAAGAACTTGGCTTGGGCTGGTAGTAAAAATGGGCTGCATGCTGGGAAACATGTTCATGGGAAATAAAATTCAAGAGTTCCTGATGTAGCACATGGAGAGAAGACATAGTCCTTGAAGAACCAAATGGGTGTTTGGGTACTAATGCAATGCATAAAAAGTCATGATTTTCAAGCCAACATGGTAGACATTGGGAATTGTTTAAAAAGATTAATTAAAGGTGATGATTTTTGCCTTCAAGGTGAGATTAACTGAATAGGAACAAGGAGTGAGACTGAACATATAGACTGAATAAGAAAGTGGAAAGCCAGTAGTTTAGCTTTTCAAGAGAAACAACAATGATACAGCATTTCTCCACAGAAGTTATTTTGATTTATATCTTCAGAGGTTTCAGTCCATAGAAGGTTGGCCCCGTTGCCTTTAGGCCTGTGGTGAGGCCATAGGAAATGAAGAGAACAAGAAGGACCAGGTTCCTAATATCCCCTTCCAGAGCATACTTGCAATGACCTAACTTCCTCCCCCAAAGCCCCACCTCTTAAAGACTTCACCATCTCTGAATAGCACCACAGCTGGCTACCACAAGCTTCAGTTCATGGAACTTTGGAATAACATTTAAGATCTAAACTCTAACAAGTGGTGGTGACTCGTGTAAACTACTTCCACAATGTTAGAAGAAAACATTAGCACATTTGACATTATGACTTTGAGTATAATGAATCCATATAAAATTATAGAGAAAAAAAAGTATAGTCTTTACCTTATTTTGTATCATTATGATTAAGAAGAGACCAAAGATATCTGGAAAAGGGTAAATTATTTATTTATTAATTCATCATTGAATATTCTCACCCAATTATTAATTCATTTATTATCCTTAAATTTATTT